>JACEII010000025.1:5348822-5427286 GCA_014332785.1 Antheraea mylitta | reverse complement strand
CAATCTCCATAGAGACCTAGAGATCCCTTCTATCTGGGCGTACGTAAAATCACTTACAATTAGTTATTTTGAAAAAGTAGCGAATCATCCCAGTCCGTTAGTGGTATCCGCCGCAAACTATGAACCCGTACCTAACGCTGCGCGTTATAAAAGATGTCCGCGACACATTTTTACCGACCCTCCTGATTCAATCACGTCAGCGAACGATCATTACCAGCCTGTCCCTCGAAGCAGAGCGTGCTCACGCCCACGCCCGCGTAACCACAGATCACGCCGCCGTGGTTAATTTCGCTCCCGCACACCCGATTTGGCCTCCCACGGCAGCGGCTCAAGCCTAGGTTCGAACCCTCGGTAGGGAGCCCTTGAGTGCGTTGCTTGCGCGATACGGTGACACACAAATATACATCACCGCTACAACACTACACGATCAGCTCCACACAGGTGCACGCCTACACGTTTACACATGAAAGTGGAAGGGCTTACTTTTTTTCCCTTATCGAACTGAAAAACTCTCAATTTTCCGATAATAAATATATGGAGGAGTTGTTGAAGCGTGTATGCTTGGTACACACATACGTTTCAACAACTCATACATATATGAAAAGTTAGCTAGGTTAGCTAAGATAGTTCGCGATTTTGCATGCAACAGGCAACAGCCAAGCCGAGGTGTGCCGTGCACCCTTGAGCTGGTTGCCAAAATAAAGTCGGTTGAGTGCCTTAAGCGCTCGCCTTACTAGTCCGGTGAAGCTGTTAAGACCTTGCTGGGTAGTGGTAGCGTAGTCATTTCGAAAAAAAAAAAGTTACTTTGCACTTCCGGCTGGAATTTAGTTATCACTGGCACGTCTTATTGCAGCTAAAACCCTTGGTAACTAAAAAACTGGTAACAGAAAAAATAAAAATTGGTAATTGTTATACCAAAAAACCAATTAAATAATCCGTTAGTTTGACAGTTGAACCCAACGTTGCCGACGTTGAACACACACTCTGAGAACTCATTATCGGGAAATCGGACCTAGGCTTGAGTCAATATCGACACCGATTTGAATCATATAAGGAGTGTAAACTTTCTGTAAAACGAAACGTAGATTGGTGAGAAAGCATATCGTAATCAAGTCAAATGAAATCAAAAAGAAATCAAGGTGCTAATGAACTTTAAAATAACAGACTCATCATATATTATAATCTATACTAATATTATAAAGACGTAAAGTTTGTGAGTTTGTGACGTTGTGATGTTGTGACGTTGTAGGGGGTAATCTTAGAAACTACGGGTCCGATTTGAATAATTCTTTCAGTGTTATATAGCTCATTCATCGAGAATGGTTATAGGCTATATATCATATACGCTAAGACCAATAGGACCGGAGCACAGATGAAAAATGTTTCAAAACCGGGATGTTTTTTCCTTTTGAGAACGTGAACGAGGTTGCGGGCATAGGCTAGTTTTAAGTATACTTGGTTATTATTGTTGTGAAATTTTAGTTAAAAGAAAATAACGTAATTGTTAAAATAAGGGACATATACATAAGTTTAATACATTAAATCAAATGGCGTAATCTGGAACAATAGTATAATCGCAGATTAAATGCATTGTCAAATGTCTATAATGTCATATAATAATAGTTTTGATTTAATCGTGAATGTATAAAATTATCTATTCAGCTATATCTTCCAAATGAATTTTACTTACAAAAACCATAATTTATGGCGAAACTTGTTTTGCCGGCAAACAGACATAAAATAAACATCAATAAAATAAAAACACTCAAAATAGATAAATGTTAGACAATGTTTAAATTTATACACTACTAGCTGACTCGTACCCACTTGTTTGATTGGTAATAGGCATTATTAAGCTCTACAAATTTTCTCTAGAACTTTTTTTTATGTATTTGTTTGCTTTTATTGATTTTTTTTTTCGAAATGAAAATGCTGTTGACCTGGAAAGGTCTTTACAGCTTCACTGAACTATTGAGGCGAGTGCAAAAGGCACTCAGCCGATATGGGATGATTGGGCGACTAACTCAAGGATGCACGGCACACCTCGACTTGGGCTGTCGCCTGTTTTGTGCAAAAATCGCGACCTATTTGAGCTAACCTAAGCTAAGCTATCTAGATATACGTATATGATTTATTGAAATATGCATGTGCACCAAGCATGCATGCCTCAACAACTCCTATATGTATTTTGTGTCATCGTTTATTTCTCTGCAACAGAAAAACAGCGTGTAAGCGTGAAGGCGTGCACGTGTGTATAGATGATGTGTGTGATGTTGTAGCAGCGATGTAAGGTTTTGTGTCACCTGAGGGGGCCTCATCTGGTGTGCAGGAGCGAAATTTACCCCCAGGCCACGGTGGTGTGATCTGGGGTTTCGCGGGCGTGGGCGTGAACACGCTCTGTTTGGAGAGACAGGCTGGTACTAATTGTTCGCTGACATGATTGAATCAGGAGGGTCGGTAAAAATGTGTCGCGGTCGTCTTCTATACTGCGCAACGTTGGGTACGAGTTCATATTTCGCGGCGGATATCACTAACGGGCTGGGATGATTCGCAGCTTTTTCGAAATAACTACGTGTGAGTGAATTTATATACGCCCAGACAGAAGGCATCTCCAGGTCCCTGTGGAGATCCTTATTCCGGACATACCATGGGGCTCCGGTGATTTTACGTAGGGCTCGGTTCTGAACGTTTTCGTTCGACCGTTTTTTGTTCAACTTGCTTTGCAAATCCGACTAACACAAATAGTCTTTTCAATTATTGAGTTAATATATAACCTGTGACACTGACAAATAACGTGGCGTTGTATCAGTAAAATAATTTTCCAAATCGGTTTAGTAGATCCAGATATTACACCCCACAACGTCACAAACTCACAAACTTTACCTCTTTATTATATTAGTAGTAGTATAGTTATCTCGTCCTAATAATTACAAAAATATAGACAATTTTTTTTTTCAAGCACGTATAGTGACTGTACTGCGCCTGATGTTAAGCATAGTACAATCCAAAAACATCGGCAACCACCGAGAGACAGATTATCCATCGCCGGTCGCCGCTGTCATGCCGGCCATAATGACGAAAGACGCCCGGTACTGGATATGCACAGGCTGATCCCGAAACGCGACCCGCAGAAGCGAGTCACTATAGCGGGCTTTTTCGCTATATGCATGGTGGTTGCGACCCAGTTGGGCTGTAAAACCCTACCACCCCGCATTCGCCATTGCCTCGTTCGTTATTCAGAAGGGTGCACCACGTGCAGGTGAGATTGGCTTGGGTGTCTCAAGTCTTAAGATGTTACGCGACAACACTTACACCCCAAAAAAATATAAATAAACCTTCCTTGTGAATCATTCAATCTACTGGTGGTAACCGCATGATAATCCGTTCAGTAGTTTTTGAGTGTATCGTGAAAATACGCGGCACAGAACTTTCTTTTATACTATGTAATGAAAACAAGGGTAAGATTACATTATTGTATTCTATGTTATTTCTCAATTCACTCGTAAATAGCAAATATATCTAATGTATATAAATACAAGGCTTCTACAATTTTATTATATTAGTGTAGATAGAAGAAGAAGATAGGTAGAATATAATTGAACTGAAACGGAAACACCGTTTAAGATAACAGGGATTCCTTGGAAGGCCTCTAATAAATTTTGGTAGGAAATGAGAGAGTAATTACGCCAGTACGCTCCGAATACGCCGGCTTATTTTACGCTACGCTGAGGCAGTACGCCGATTTATGTCGTATTAGAAACGTAAGTTGCTATTGTTTCGTAAAATCATTTGATATTTGTTACATTTACATCTATTTATCTATACTAATATTATAAAGAGGTAAAGTTTGTGAGTTTGTGACGTCGCGGGCAATCTCAGGAACTACTACTGGTCCGAGTTGAAGAAAATCTTTTATTATTATATATAATCAAAACATCAATGTTTTGATATTATCGACCTCAATACACCGATGACAAAATATCGATGTTTTTCAGCTAAACATATATATATATATTTTTATTGTAGCACGGCAAAGTGACTGCACTATACCTGATGGTAAGCACAGTACAATTCAAAAATAATAGCGACCACCGATTGACACACTGTCCATCGCCGGTCGCCACTATCATGCCGGCCTGTAATAAGCTGGATATGCACAGGCTGATCCCGAAACGCGACCCGTAGAAGCGAATCACTATTACGGGCTTTTTCGCCATATACATGGTGATTGCGACCCAGTTGGACTGTAAAACCCTACCACCCCGCTTGCGCCATTGCCTTGTTCGTTATTCAGCAGGGTGCACCACGTGCAGGTGAGGTTGGCTTGGGTGTCTCGAGTCTTATGATGTTATTCGACACCCCTTACACCCCTCAAGTAAATATAGATTATAAGCGATATAGGCTGATCCAAAAAGAAATCTTTTTTTTTCAAACAGGCTCAAAAGTTTCGTTTGGTTGTAAAAAAAAATACTGTGAATAGCTCTTAATATCAATATTAAGATTGTCCTCATCGCATTTTTTTAATTCCCATAAGAATAACATGGGAAAAATTGTTTTGCTTCATCTGAATGTTATACCGTTCAAACGACTAATTGACTTATAAATCGCAGTTTCAATCTTCCTAAAAAACTGAACGCTTTACAAAAAAGGTCTGATAACATTTTTGATTCGTCCACGCGTTCAAAAGTTATTCAAGATCAAAGTTCAATTTTTCAAAAATTTGATCGAATTTTATAAATTACACCAAAACTGTTGGTGTCAGTGTCAAAATAGAAATCAAATTTTTTGTCAAAAATATTTTATATTGCTTATTAAGAGAATCCTATAGTAGTAAAACAAAGTCATCTGCCGTGTCGGACTGCCTATTCGCGATAAACTCAAAAACTACTCAACAGATTTTCATGCGGTTTTCACCAGTTGATAAAGTGATTCATGAGGATAGTTTAAGTATATAATTTATATAGGTTTTTTTTGTATTTTTGAAACACCTATGATAGAGGGTAAGCTCGATTGTTGGCCTGGCGATGCAAAACACGATCTTTACACTATTAATCGAATACTCAAAAACATTTGCAACCCTATCTGTGTAAACATAAAATTAAAATAGTTTTGTCAGCCACTCGTAGTGTTGCACGTTACGCGCCGACAATCTAGCTCCCTTTGATAAATGCCGCCAAACACACCACGCCTGTGCCTAGTTGAATTGTTGTATTTTGTATTTAATAAAAATGAATATTTATGTAATTAAATAAATAGACACTCATTATTTTATGGAACAAATTTTAATGCTTTATCTTTCACCATGTCACAGCTGATTTCTGTCGTAATCTGTACAATTATGCATATAATTTATACAAAACAATCTCGATGTTTCACATCTGCCAGGCGTCCCGTGACGACTCAATTTTTTTTGTTGTCAAGGGGGGCCTTTGTCGTTCGCCCTTTTTAATTCGGTTCAAAGCGGTTAAGATATTGAAATTCTTTTTTTTATATTCATAACAAGGAAGTACAAATGTATATTTAAGTACCTATAGAATGTTTTATATTTAAAAAATATATTTCTACCAGAATTTCGTTGTGCAATAACATGCTGTGTATGAAAAATACACATTGTTAATATGCTTTGTCGCTTGAAAAAGGTCAAAAAGGAACGTTAGCTTTTGGGTCCTGCCGATTTTTTAATGACGTCTATTGAACATAATTGCTCTCGTTATTACATGAGTTGATAAGTTTTTTTGTGTATTGCAACAGTATACAGTTTTAGCAAATGTGTCGTTACAGTTCAAAATGGGCTAAATCTAATTTTAATCAATCATGTTTAATTTTTTTAAGATTTCCAGTTTTTATACACAGAGAAAGATGTTCAAATTTTGCCATCCATCTGATTTTTTTTATTATCTTCATATTTTACATGTGAGGCATTTCACGTGAAGCGGGCAACGGACTAATTGGACTTCTAGTAGGTATGAATATGAATGCATATATTTTTTTCTATCACGTTTATTTGTCAAGTTATCGGCTTCTAATGAACAGTCCCACTTGTGATTCAGATTTTTTGGAAGTAGTTTTTCGAATTGAACAAGTTTACAATAAAATATTGAACGCAGCGATTTATATAGAAGATCATTTCTTTTTTTGACAATAACATAAAACTGAAAAAAAAAAAAACTTTTTTTTATGTTCAAAAACGAAAGTAAATTTTTCGAAAATTTTAGTAATTTGGGCATCGTTTTTTATATCAAAACGTAGCTTAAAATACACATAAAATATACTATAACTTTTAATGTAGACACAGAATTGACACAGGAATTTTCAAGTTATATTCGAGTCAACTTATAATACATAATGTTATAAAGATACACCAAATTCTATTCAATGAATACAAATTAGACTTAAAACCTTGAATAACTTTTATAGGAATGGATTTATCAAACAATGATAAGATACCTTCTTGATAGGGCATTCAATTTTTTATAAGAACGAAGTAAGCATTTTTTTAGAACGATCATCTGGGGCTGATTAAAAGAATTTTCCTGTGTTAATTAAATCAGAAATTGAAAAATTCGACGCGCTACCTCCAAACAACAACATTAAGGTTTCAGATATTGACAGAGTCTTTATTTTAGTATTCTCCGAAAAAACCTCATGATCATTTGAAGATAATAGTCTTTTTTTTTTCGTACAGCCTAATAAAACATGCCAGAAAAAAATATCTCAACGGTAGTGAAAACTGTATGAAGACCTTTTGCTTAGTTTAAAATACTAAGAGTAACACATAGTAACGCAAACACAACATTAACAGAATAGATATTAGTTAGTTCAGAACATCTCTACTAGTATTATAAAGAGGTAAAGTTTGTGATGTTGTGATGTTGTAGGGGATAATCTCAAGAACTACCGGTCCGATTTAAATAATTATTTCAGTTTTATATAGCTAATTAATCAAGAATGGTTATAGACTATATATCTTCACGATAAGTCTAATAAGAGCGGAGCACAGATGAAAAATGTTTCAAAATCGGGATGTTTTTCCTTTTGAGAACTGCTGCGTGTAGTGTATCTAAACCACGCGAACGAAGTCGCGGGCAGAGGCTAGTACTTTTATATCTGCAAAAGCGTTTAATGATAAAGATCAATGTGACTTTAATATTAGTAGTATTTCATATTTCTACATAATTTAACACTACAAAAGTAATAGACAAGACACATACGTCTAAAGTATCTCAAGGCAATTAGAGGTAATGCGACTCGTTCGTACTTCAATCTAAGACAAGGACTCTTCCAACGCTTGTCTGTGTACACTCAGCTACAGAATTACGTAAACATGACGAACCGAGTCACTCGGGGCATGAATAAATAATTACCATTGTATGAAATGGTTTTGAATAATTACCAGACAGGCTTCTGTGGCACTATGCGGCTTTGAATTACTGCCAGCGGTTTTATTAACGTTTCGAATGACTTTATTTGGGGTTTTTTGCCGTTTTGTCGACCTTTTATAAGCATTTAACAATCGTGATGACACATTGTGTAAAATATTTGGAAAATAAATCTATTTCTAAAGTGAAACCCTTTTTTGTCTCTAATTTTTTCGTCCGTTTATCACATGTCACATTACTTTCGACCTTGGAGTAGGGTATAGTGAAGGCGGTCGGCAGTGCAGCCAAAACCGATATGGCGACGCCCTTGGCTCAACTTAAATTGATTCAATGATTTAAATAAATGTTGTGCTCTCTTTCTTACATGCGTATATCATCTGAATTATTGTATTTCTGATGTAGTCCCTACTTTATAACAAGCAGATTTTACTTAAAATATATAGTTGGAAATCTTGTCTACTATCAATTATTAGTTCTATCTTCCAATACCCTAAATAGGATAATTTTCAAAATGTTTTTTGTTAAATGCCTATTTTCCGAAAAAACTTTCACTTGCCTCGTCGTTCCATATAACCACCCATTGTTTTTGGGAACTTTTTTTTTTTTTGAGAACTACTAATGAGAATAGACATAACGGTACAGTATATTTATGTTTGTATTATACTTGGTTACATATAATTGTGATTTTTGTAAAGGATAAGCAATGGTATGGAAATATTAGTTAGCAAAAATTTCTTTCTATGACAGTACTATTTTTTGGAAGAAAAGTACCCTATGTCTTGGTTTGTATCCCTAATAGTGTGTATGCAAAGTGTCATAATGATCGTCTGAGTATATGTATGAATAGCTACCTTACAAAAATTCGAGTTATTGCTAAGGTTCGACCACTTTTGCACTTTTGGGCTTGTTGCCATGCGGCTGAGCACCTTAAGCGCTCGCCTCAGTAGTCCAGTGAAGTTGCAAAGGTCCATCAAACCAGTAGCGTAGTAGTTAGTTAAAAATCAATTGAGTAATTAAGGTATGCGAGCGTAACAAGCAAACTTACATTCTCATTCGTAACATTGTTCGGGATTGAAAAGAAAATGGCCGTCTATTTTTAATCATAATAATAGATATTTTACAGACAACTAAATACTGTTAAACCAGATTAGGCCTCCCTCGGCAACGGCTGAAGCCTGGGTCCGTTCCCTCGGCGTGGAGCCCTTGAGTGCGCTGCTCGCGCGATACACTCACACAAAATCTTACATCACTGCAACAACATTACACATATCACCCCCACGCACGTGCACGCATACACGCTTACACATGAAAGTGGAAGGATTGTTTTTCTTTTCCTTATCGAACTGAAATAGTATGGAAAATTATACGATGCGAAATATATATAAGAGTTGTTGAGGTATATATGCTTGGTGCACATATATGCTCCAAGAACTCATAAATGTATGAATAGTTAGCTTAGGTCAGCTCAGATAGATCGCGAATTGCACGTATCAGGCGACAGCCCAAGTCGAGGTGTGCCGTGCACTCTTGAGCTAGTTGCTGAGTGCCGCAAGCACTCGCCTTAATAGTCCGGTGAAGCTG
Source organism: Antheraea mylitta (assembly GCA_014332785.1). Lineage (NCBI taxonomy): Eukaryota > Metazoa > Arthropoda > Insecta > Lepidoptera > Saturniidae > Antheraea > Antheraea mylitta. The sequence continues at coordinate 5,418,326 of JACEII010000025.1, read as the reverse complement.
TTAAGACGTTGCTTGAACATATAACTTATTTTCCTGCAGGTTTCAATCTATCTTTTATTTTTAATGGTATTTGAAAATACAGATAAATCATACTTTAACAAAAAGATAATGCAAAAGCAAAAAGATTTAAAGTTTGCAATTAATAGTACGATTTGTAGAATAAGTTTGGCAATATCACAATTTCACTAAAGAAAAAACTGATAAAGGTAAAGATCAGATCCTTAGTTAACATCGTTTAATCAAAATTCGACGGTGATATAATAGTTTTGACTTTCAAAATATCATTGAAGGGCGGAGGCAAGCGTATGAAACGTTGGCTTTGGGAAAGTATGTTGAAATCATAAAATAAGCAATAAAACATTGTTATTTTTAATGGCGTATGTGAGGAACTATTCTATAAAACACACCACAAATACCTTTGTAAATATAACGGGAACTTGAGGATAATATGTTCGGATATCATATTAATTGAGGTAGATTTGAATATTAATGAATTAGCTGGAACTTTCGGTAAAGAATCGTGATAAAATTGTCTGGCTAACTTCCACGTTCAAGTTATAATATATCACCAAGCAAGTATAGGTTTCCTCCGGCAACAACACTTAAGAGAGAGTTCCTTTAATTTCAGAATGTTTACCATCTTGGACGACATGTTAATCTACCCTCAAGTGACTTTTTTTTCCTTGAACTGACTACGATATTGACCTAACAAGGTTTTAACAGCTTCACATGACTACAGAATGTGGCCAGATGCCTAAACTTATAAATATGTCGTGTTTGCAGTACTCTTGAAGATTTTTTTTTCACCAGTTGCATTTTCATATTTGTTCAGATTACAGCAAATCTAAAACTGTAAACAGTATATACTATCAGTCAATGTCGATTATAGGAGAAAGTAGTTTTTCTTAGACCAAACCTTGAAATGTGGTTTACGTAGGTGGTAAAGCTACGCTGAAGCTGTAACTGGGTTAAGCATAAATGTGTCGGCACGCCCGTGGAAGTACCATCCGACCAACAGAAACACCGACCTGAAGTGCTTGAAATTTTGCATTTCGTTTGGTCAGTAAGAGTGTTGGAGGCCTACCTCCCTCTCTCTCTTCCTCCTTCCAATTCCTCTTTCCCTCAAATACAGACTGACAACGCATTTGCGACTCATCTGGTGTTGCTAGTGTCTATGGACGGTGGTGATCACTTATCATCAGGTGACCCAGTTATTCGTTTGCCTCGTATTATGTATAAAAAAAGGTCTGTACAGTTCTGTTTAGGTTAAACTAATTTCTCCTATCAGCCATAATACTGACTAATTTAATCTAGTTTTTTTTTTTCGAAATGTCTACGCTATTGACCCATCAGGGTCTTAACAGCTTCACCGGACTACTAAGGCGAGCGCTTAAGGCACTCAGCCGATTTTATTTTGGCAACCAGCTCAAGGGTGCACGGCACACCTCGGCTTGGCTGTTGCCTGTTGCATGCAAAATCGCGACCTATCTCAGCTAACCTAGCTAACTATTCATATGTGTATGAGTTGTTGAAACGTATATGTGTACCAAGCATACACGCCTCAACAACTCCTCCATATATTTATTATCGGAAAATTGAGAGTTTTTCAGTTCGATAAGGGAAAAAAGTAAACCCTTCCACTTTCATGTGTAAGCGTGTAGGCGTGCACGTCTGTGGGGGTGATCGTGTAGTGTTGTAGCAGTGATGTATATTTGTGTGTCACCGTATCGCGCAAGCAACGCACTCAAGGGCTCCCTACCGAGGGATCGAACCTAGGCTTGAGCCGCTGCCGTGGGAGGCCTAATCGGGTATTTAATCTAGTCTATACCGGTCTATAAGTCATAATGCATACTCCCAATTTCAATATTTTATTACGAACCACAACAATACCAGAATTAGCAATATTTAGTAACTAAATGAAAATAGTAATAACATTATGTAAGTTACAAAATTTATATTATTTACCAAAAAAAAATATTTCCTATTTCTATTTCGCAATTTAAAATAAACACAATAGCAACAATATATAATAATAGAAATTATAGCTGAGAATATGGATGTTACTAGAAATAATAATTCAATTTCATGATATTCAGCCCAGGACATGTTTGCTGCGGGTCCCCGCAGATGTTTTCCTCCGCCGTGTCGCAGCACGTGCTCAATCCACCAAATGCCGCGCTCTAATGGACGCTGGGGCTTGTCGTACATAAGTGATCGTAATTTAACTATATTGTAGTGGTAATAACTGAAACAAAAACACCTTTTTATTATATCATAACTGGCAAATGGATAAGTGGGTCACCTGATGTTAAGTGGTCACCACCGTCCATAGACACTTGTAACACCAGAGGAGTCGCAAGTGCGTTGTCAGCTTGTATTGGGGGGCGGGAACAGGGAAGGGGAGTAGGAGAGAGGAGAGGGAGGCGGGAGATGGTCTCACTCTCTTTACATGGGTTTTTTGTGAGAGGGTGGTACAACGCCGGACGAGCCGATCCATTCATGCTGAAACCAGTAATAGCTTCAGCGTGGCTCTACCACTTATATGATATGACACCTATGACACCTTAATATTACCCATAACATCCTGTTCTGCTAAATACATGCCACCTCAACTTAATACGCGCTACCATCAATTAAGTTAATTTGTAATCAGGTATTAACTTTCCACGAGACAAGCATTGCCTTGTCTAGGGCTATAGTTCAGTTAATATTTTGTAAAGGATTTTAGAAGTAAATATATTTGTAAGCTTTAAGTGAACTAGATATAATGTAAATTGGTAATCAGTATTCTAATACTTTATATAGAAAAGAGTGGGTGTCTGCTTAACTAACGATAGAAGTGAAAAAATCATTTTCTAAAATATATTATAGTCTTATAGTATATTTTATAGAGTCACGCTCAAGCTATTACTGGCCACAGCATGAATGGGTCGACTCGCCGGGGGTAGTACCACCCGACACACAGAAATACCTATGTAAAGTAATAGTGCTTGCATTGTTGCGCTTCGTTTGGTCTTTGAGAGCGCCGGAGGACCATCACCTCCCCTCTCTTCCCTTCCTCCTCCTCATTCTTCCCCTTATGCCCCAAATACATACCGACAACGCACTTGTGACTCCTCTGGTGTTGCTAGTGCCTATGAACGGTTGGAACCACTTAACATCAGGTGACCCGCCTGTTTGTTTGCCTCCTAGGATATAAAAAAAATACTTAATATAATTGATTATTAGAACAACTGGAAATAAAAAAGTTGAATTGCAACGATACAATCCTTGTGGACGGTAAACATGGTTAATGAGGATTACACCCGAATAAACCCCATTTAACGTCACGACACAAGCGTGACGGATTATTTTTGTACACTATTTAATGTGCCTAGAGCAATATTCACATCAAAAATCTACAAATTCTTGTACCATTACTATTAACATAGGAATTTTAATGAGCCCCTCAGGTTATAAACCCCTACCGTAACGCTGATAATGCAAAAATATATGATCTAATGTAGCTAAAAGAAGTATATACAGTGTAACCATAATATATAGAGCCTAAATATAATGAATTACTCAATTTATCGAATTTTGCCAAATCCCTTAAGCCTACTTTTAAAACCTAATGCAAAATATATCTTTACATTATGAACACATTTATCAAAAACCTCTTAAGCAGAATACCTATACATAGAAAGTATAATGAGCTCAATTAATAAAATTTTTTCAACTACTAACCTATAAATTTCAATATCAATTATTATCACTAAAGTCCACAATAATTCTTCTCTCTACAGGTTTAGACCCGTTGAATTCTTCGCAATAGAGTCATCGTTGTTTGAATAAATAATGTAAACGTAAATAATATATATACTACTGTTTGTAATTGTTGTTAGTTTTAAAATGGCAATGGCTGAGTAAGAAAAGAGGTGTTCCTTAATTCGTTCACTTTAGCAGGGTAAGTTGATGGGTATCTAAGTAATGTTGGGGGATAGGTTAGCTTCCTTCATTACCTGTGAAAACGAATCGCATTCTAAGCTAACCTCTATATGACAAACCTCGTTGTAATGAATTATAATTCCCTTCTATTTCGTGGTATCAAATTTACAGTGTGAACGTATTTAAAACTGACATCATTTACCTTTCATTACTGAGAATTTTGTGTACAGCATTCCTTAGTTTCTCTTCAGTGAGCGAAAATAAGCTAACATCTATATGACAAACCTCGTTGAAACGAATTATAATTCCCTTTAGTTTCGTGCTATCAAAGCTACAGTGTAAATGTATTTAAATTGGCATCATTTACCTTTCATTACTGAGAATTTTGTTTACAGCACTCCTTAGTTTCTCTTCAGTGAGCGAAGATAATTCTAAGCGAAGTCCAATTTTAAAATGTTCATATTTTTCAGCATTGGACCATTGATCTCCAAATGTTGGTAAACCAATTATTGGCACACCAGCATTGATAGCATCATCTGTTGACTGTAAACCACCTTGTGAGATAAATAACTTCACTTTCGGGTGCCCTGTAATAATAAAAATGTATTTTTTAGAAATTCAGATCTTATTTTTGCAACATTATTTAATAATTAAATTTGTTGGTATAATCTATTTCCTGGGTGACAGGGCTTTACTCAATAAATAGTTGAAGACCTAATTGGGTGGAAGTTATAGGTAACATTTTTATTATTTGAATTTATACATCTTTTGGCGCGTTAAGGAAGAATGATGAGAGTAGATTTTTACAATGCGCGCACACCGCTACGAAAAACCGACACCCCGAAGTTAGCTATAGTCAACATTTTGTTTCTTTATATTTGTTGTTTGTATTTCTTTGTATTAATAGGTACCTTTTTTCTATTGTTACTGTCGTTTTTTTCTACAAACGTAGAATAAGAAAGATAAAATTTTTGAAAAGATTTTTATCTTGTTACGCCAAAAAAGTATAACTTCTAACGCCTGTACACACACACACTTTATTTCATTATAGAACCTAAATGAAATTGTTATTGACGTGTTTAGTTCCTACAAAGTTAAGGCAGATGAATATAACAGAAGTAATCAAACTATACATAACATAATCAAGGAGAAAACCAAACATTGGAACTCATTTAGAAGTTAAATTACATTTTTTTAAACATATGACCTTCATCTACTTATGGTTTGTATTGTCTTCTTCGTATTGGAAGTTAGTAGGATGTACTTTTGTTCGTATAGGATCATTTAAAAAAATGTTGAGCTATCAGGCGTTTGGCAATCCATTGACAACATGTAACCAACCACAAACATTTACGAGATGATACTATTATATTTTTGAAGAGGGATTTTTTTATGGGAAGGCTTTGAAATACTGATTGGTGACTTTTCTGTGTGACAAAAAGTTACTTGGTTATATTTTTTAATTTCAGTGGTTTATTGCTATAAAAAAACCAGTACTTTCTAACATAATAAATTATTGCACTATATCTTGCACTATTAATTAGTGTAGAGACCGCATTCTTTTACTAAATTCGGGCTGCTATAGTGCTTTTGACCTGTGCAATATCAACTTAATATTCGCAGGTTGGAACACCAGTATGTATCAATGTTTTTTTTTTTCGAAATTCGCGTATATTTACTAATTGAAATTGGTAACACTATCAGCTGACAGTGCAGGTAAACATAGTGAGGAAATCAGAGATATGATCTTGCGGTGCCACAAATCATAGAAATATGAATTCCTTAGAGTTTGAAATCGTCAATGCGTCTTGGACTGACGTGGTGATTATGTCCATACTTTCCGTTGGGAGTAAGCCTGTTTCTGTAGTAGGTCTGTTGCCTATGTATGGCTTATAGGCTGATTACGATGATTGTCCTACATAACATTCTAGTTAAGTGAAAGAATAAATACAAAATGCCCTTTTTTTGCTACAAAAAGCACGTTTGTTTACTTTTTCAATAAAATCTTCTGTAGAAACCGTCAGTATAAACAAGGAAAAATGTTACTCACGTAATACATCAGCTTGTGGGAACCACTGATTAATTTTGATATTCTCTGCTTGTATCGGGAGACTATCTTCATTCCATTTTAAAAGTATATCAAATGGTAGTTGAGATAGAGCATATAGTAACGTATCTCTAATAGCTTGCGGAAATTCGGAAGGCTTGACATTTGTACCGAAACTGACGAAAATGGTACCGTTTTGTGAATTATCGAGGTAACTTTGTAAATCCTGTAATTGATCAATACTTAAATTTGAATAGGATTTTTCATTAATAACTCACATAACTATATATAAAATGTTAATACTATATGTACGTTTGCAAGCAATTAATACTTGAGACTTTATTATCGCGCAAAATTATTTAGTTCTGTGTTGAGAACTGAATTGGGAATTGAATTATTTATTTTTACTCTTTATTTGATTTTATTTTTTGACTTCATGGGTCACGAATGCCTTTGAAACTCAAGGGAAAGGTTTATAAAACTATGATAAGATCGGTCATGCTGTATGCATCTGAGTACTGAGCTATGAAAGAGATGGATGAGAGAAAATTACATGTGACAGAGATGTGAATATTAAGGTGGATGTGTGGTGTAACTAGAATGGATAAGATTAAGAATGAGTATATCAGAGGCAGTTTGAAAATAGCACCTATGATAGAGAATTTGAGGAGTAGTAGGTTGGCATGGTATGGGCATGTCATGAGAAGAGATGAAAACCATGTAACTGGAAAAGTGTTGAGTATGCTAGTGGGCAGATATACGAGTAGAAGAAGCCCGAAAAAGGTATGGATGGACCGTGTGGAAAATGCTATGTCCGTAAAAGGTGTGAATACTGAGATGATATTTGTCAGGAGAGTATGGAAAAAGAAAACATGCTGTGCCGACCCTACTTAAGTGGGATAAGGGTAATGATGATGATGATTTTATTTTACTGTAATTTGGCTATCCCTAAGGAAAAGCATAGCTTAGATTGTTTTTCAACCATTTTCATTACACAGCCCCTTTAGTATGAAAAAATATTTCGCTACCCCCTACCCGCTGCTTTTTCTCTTAAGCTATTTTTCTTTTTGTTTATTTGATACAAATGTTTTTTTTTTTCGAAATGAGGACGCTGTTGACCTGGAAAGGTCTTTATCTTCACCGAACTATCGATACAAATGGTTATGTCCTTTAGTTAACGTTATTCTTAATAAATCTTTTAAAATTTTATTGTTTTTATTGCAGTAGCTTTCCTAATCTTTTGCAACTCCGGTATAGAAACTTCGCGATCTCCGAAAGAGGCATCATGACTCTCCAGGGGTGTCGTGACCACCACTTTGAAAAACTCTGGCCTATATAATGATCTGAGATGCTTTTCGAAGTTTTACTATGGTATTCACCAATCATTTAGATTTTACATTATTAAAAGTTGGCTTTCTAAAGAGCGTACAAATATTACTTTAGGTTCTAAGGGTTGTGGAGTATGACGATCAGAGACCCACAAATAAAGATTTCGGTTCGTCAATGATCTGGAATAACAGAATTTCCAAAATTTATTGATAATAGTATAGTCAATAGTATAAAACAAAATAAAAGAAAATCGATTGATAAATAATCAATAATTATTAATTAATTATCAATTAATAATTAAATAATTTGGGGTGTAAAGGGTGTCGAGTAACATCTTAAGACTTGAGACACCCAAGCCAACCTCACCTGCACGTGGTGCACCCTGCTGATCAACGAACGAGGCAATGGCGATAGCGGGGTGGTAGGGTTTTACAGCCCGACTGGGTCGCAACCACCATGTACATGGCGAAAAAGCCCGTCATAGTGACTCGCTTCTGCGCGTCGCGTTTCGGGATCAGCCTGTGCATATTCAGTACCGGGTGACTTTCGTCATTATGGCCGGAATGACAGCGGCGACCGACGATGGATGATCATTCTCTCGTCGTCGCCACTGTTTTTGGATTGTACTATGCTTACCATCAGGCATAGTGCAGTTACTTTGCCGTGCTTCAATAAAAAAAAGAAACAAGGCTGATCTGTTTTATCTTCACCATTTTAGTAGCATAAATGCCGTATTATATAAAAGACTGTTGGAGGTATACGTGAAGCTATTTCAAAAAGGTATTCAATATAAGGTACAATTTAATGTTTCGATCTCTCAGGAGTTTCATTTGATGAAAACTTTAGAGTATAGAAAATCAATCAACATACAATCTTATCTGTTAATTTGTAAATGGATGGATAAACTTACCTCTGGTAAACTTTTGGGATGTTTCTGGTGTATACCTCCCATATGTATAATTATGTTTGACATAGGCCTTATGCCCTCCCAAATTGGAAACACATTTGCAATTAAAATATCTATATTGTCCGCCAACTCTTTCAGTGTTGGCACGTTGGGGTCAAAATATTTCCTCAAATTAATATCTTCTGAACTTTTCACGGCTTTTATGAAATTTGTGAGTTTATAATATTTGTATATTTCCGCCATTCGCTCCCAAAGCGTTAAGTTGAAGGTTCGTTCTTGCATGTTGAGGGGATAAAGAAGTGGGTGCGTTGGTGTACCAAATACTTCGTACTCAGTCGGTGCCGGGTTAAAAGAGCTGATTTGGATCACAGGCATTTTGAATAAGTGAGTTAAATACAAAGAGCTCCAGAACATAGACTGAATAATCAAGAGGTCAAATTTATTGGGATTTTCAATTAAATCACTGACTTCTTTTTGTCTCATTTGTGCTCTGAAGACACCATTGTACATACACATCAGTATACGCAACTGTTCATTCACGTCTTTTACTCCTTTAGATCGAACTGTGTCCTCCCATACAGTATACGTGGCGTTGTGTACATCAATCTCTGTCACATTTGGTGGAGCTTGACCTTTTGGAAATGCGGGATGCGTTGTGATGACAACTACTTCGTGACCTTGTCTTGCTAATTCTTGAGTTAATTGTCGGAAGCATAGCTGATGACTTAGACTAGGCATCGGAAAATAAGCTAAGATTCTAGCTGCATCAATTCGTAATATTGAAAGAACTAAATATATAATTAAGTATTTGCCATACATTTTACAGTACTCTTTGTACTTGGTTAACATACATTAATAACGAGTCGATTTAATAAAATAAACTATATTCTGTATTATCACAAGCGTATTGTATAAACATTACAGAAACGACCAATAAAATTAATTCTGATGGTTATAAATAAAACTACATCTGTGTTGACTCTATAATTTATATGCAAATAATATAATTTGCTTAGTCAATACGCTTGTCACTGAATTATTTTTTTGATAAATTTACATCTGTTCTAAAAGGTAAAGTTAAACATGTTTTTAAATATTAATCGTCGATTTACTATAAACTATTTTTATCTAGACTGCTCCAATTTTTTAAATATTAATATAGATCCAAAAAAAGTGTTGTTGTACTTCTTTGGCGTAACAAGATAAAAATCTTTTCAAAATTTTTAACTTTCGCCTTATTCTACGTTTGTAGAAAAAACGACACTAACAATAGAAAAAAAGTATTTAATACATTGATAGTTTTAATACAAAGAAATACAAAGAAACAAAATGTTGACTATAGCTAACGTTAGGATTTCGGTTTTTCGTGACGGTGTGCGCGCATCATAATAATTTCAGGGTGTCGATTTTTCGTAACGGTGTGCGCGCGCATAGTAATACCATCAGGGTCTCGGTTTTTCGTGACGGTGTGTGCGCGCATAATAATAACTTCAGGGTGTCGTTTTTTCGCGACGGTGTGCGCACTCATCGTAAAATTTACTCTCATTATTTTCCCTTATGCCCCAAAGGAATATAACTTCAATAGTGTTATAATTGTAGGTGGTAGAGCCCCGCTGAAGCAATTTTTGGTTACAGCATGAATGGGTCGGCTCCTCCGGGGTAGTACCACCTCTCTCACAGATAACCGACGTGAAATAATAGTGCTTGCATTGTTGTGTTTCGTTCGGTCAGTGAGAGAGCCGGAAGCCCACGTCCCTTCCTCTTTCCTTCTTTCCCTTTCCTACCCCTCCACCTTCTCTCATATACAGGCTGGCAACGCACTTGCGACGTCCTTGATGTCGCTAGTATCTATGGACGGTGGTGATCACTTAACATCACGTGACCCACCAGTTCGTTTACCTCCTTTGATAAAAAAAAATTGTCTAATACTGACTATTTTATAATTACTAGTGTGCGCCCAGTGGTCGGCATTCGACCATAGTTAATTGATTTTTTGAAGTTTGAACTTTATTAGAGTTATTTTGTCAAAGGGTATTTATTATACTTCTATAATCAAAGGTTTTCATCATGGCTACCCAGTTATTTGCCATTTGCCATGATCTTTATTATATAATCATTAAAAAAAATCTTTGTGTAAATAAAAATGAAAATTAATTATAAATTGAAAACAAAAACCACGTGGTAAAGTTCAAATTTTAACCAAACATAATTTAAGAAAATAAAGAAATTTATCGCAACCCATGACACAATTTTCAGTTTATTTTACACGACACCATGGGGTGGTATTTCTGGGTGATAATGAATTAAATGTAGTCAGTTCGTTATGAGAAATAATTATATGCCCAGTATCATCTTTTGGAAAAGTAATGAATACACAATACAATCAAACGGTGAATCCAAGAAAAAGACGTTTTTAATACTACTATGTTATGTAAAATTCAAGTAGTAGTGTGAGTAGTGCATATTTTAATTAATGTAATGTACTTTTAATGCATTTTATATAAAACTAGCTGTTACCCGCGGCTTCGCACGTTTTTTTTAATACATTAAATAAATTTAAAATCGTGATCACACATAATCATATGACTTTCAATTATATTATTCTTGGAGTCCAGTACAGCGCACGTCACACGTGTATGTTTACAGTGAACAACATATTTTTGATTAATTTCACACGGACGAATGCACGGACAACAGTTTATCACTACATTGTGTAAAATAAAGTTCTATTCCACGACTGTCTATATGTCTGTTCGCAATAAGATCAAAAACTACTGAACGCATCTTCATGTCGTTTTCACCAATATATATTATGATTCTTGGGCAAGGTTTAGGTATAGTTTGTCTTATTATCAGGGCGGGCAACGTCTTCTAAACCCGCTAGCTTAAAATAAAGCAGCTAATTATTTACTTATTTGTCCGTCAAATTCCCTTTCAAATATTACTTGTAGTCCGGTGAAACTTTTAAGCGTAGTCATTTCTAAGAAAAAAAAAAACGTTCAAATAGATCCAGTCGTTTCGAAGATTACCCGGAACAAATAAAAAAACAAACATATCTACAGAGTTAAAAAAAATGTTGACGTTTGTAGCATCACAGATCGTATTCACCAAAAATAATTTATTTTAATATAAATTACACTCACTTTACTTTTATAATACGTAATATATCACAAATAAAAAATCTGGAACAAAACTAACGTAGAATAAAGTTTTTGGCGAGATTTCAGTCTGTCATGTAGTGGATATTATATTTTATTCATAATATTGTGTTACATGATTCTATATCGTGTAAAAATTGGTTGCGTTTTATATAATATTGTTTGTTTATTTTGCATAAGTGAAATGAATGAAAAATAAAACCACGGAGCATCAATTCTATGGTCTTAAAGATTAAGAATATAAAAATTTACGTTATATTATATAGAGGATTTGGTGCTTATACCTTTACATTAACTTGGACATAGAAGAAAACTAACTATATTGTCAACTTCAAAATTGGCAGTATGGATTAATTCCTTCGACTGTCTTATTGGAGAAATATTATTACTACTAAACTTTCTGAATAACAACACAAAATAAACTTTAGAAATGTGTGCGATATAAACGTAACACGTAGAATTAGAAATCGGAAACAAAACTAACCTAGAATAAACTTTTTGAATAGGAATATAAAATAAACCATGAAAATATTTTTGACAGATTGTTATCGCGTTACCATGGCAACGCATACAATACTGACATTAACACGCAGCGGAAGCTTCCAAAATAGCCCGATTTTGAGACATTATTTATTAGTGCTCAGCTCCATTTCGTTTTAACGTGATGATATGTAGCCTATAGCCATCCTCGATAAATGAGCTATCTAACACTAAAAGAAACTTTTAAATCGGATCTGTAGTTCTTGAGGTTATCGCGTTCAACCAAACAAACAAACAAACTCTTCAGCTTTATATATTAGTATAGATAGATATAGATAAACAGCTTTCTGCACTTCTCCGCCATATAAACTTTAATTATGCCAAATTTCAAGTTCACCCGTTGACGGGAAATAGTTTGAAAAGGGATACAAAAAATTTGCTTTAGGTATTAATTAATTATAGATGACGAAGAATATTAAGTTTTTATTAAACTCTAGTGATGATATTAATTTTAATGTATTTGTCACCTAAATCTGTGGTCATTTAATTCATCAATTATTAGCGGTATTCATTTGTAATACAAAATTGAGCCGTCACGGGACGTCTGGCAGAGGTGAAACATCGAAATTGTTTTGTATAAGTTATACGCATAAAAACATATTACGACAGGAATCCGATATGCAATAATGTTAATTTATTGCAATACATAAATATTCATTTTTATTAAATACAAAAATTCAACTAGGCGCAGGCGCGGTGTTTTTGTCGGAATTTATCAAAAGAATTTCAATCTTATGATAATACGGATAGAGTTGCTAACGTTTTTGAGTATTTCCTTAATAGTGGCACTATTAAGTTCGTATTTTGCGTCGCCACGTCAACTATCAGGTTTACCCTCCACCTATAGATGTTTCACATCAATATTGAAAAAAGCTACATACTAAAAATGGATATTACCGATTTGCCGGACTGAGATTTTAAGCGCCATGTCAAGCGGGTTTTGGTCTCAAAATGCTATTCTAGAGTAGATCAGTATGTGCACGATAGTGATGTCTGGAATTGACTCATCTCTGTACATCCATTAAAAACGTTTCTGTCATGTATGTAATATAGTCTAAATATTATATATATTCAAAAGATAAACCAGATCGAGTTTCTTGCCGGTTCTTCTCGATGACTGGGTTGTTTCCGAACCGGTGGTAGTTTTTGACGTTCATAAGTGCCTTAGTAGGGCCTAAGTAGGGCCTAATTTGAATAAAGTATATTTAAAGATTTTGATTGACGATGAAATTATTTATTACTATAGAATGCCCATGTATCATAAAAATATTTTTTCTATCTTACTATACAAATTCTTTTTTTCTCTCCTTGTTATTGATTTCTATGTTATCTGTATGTTCTAGTATATGTCTAAGTATATGTTCAATTGACTAGACAACGACTGTGTCATTGCATTTCACAATGAGTTAAATACAATTTTATTCGTTCATATAATTTTTTTTAAAGATTTCCGTTGCTATACAGTTGTCAAAATATATTTTGATAGATTGATTTTAATGAAATAAAGACTAAATTACTCTCGAGGATATGCTTTATAATTTTATTGTAAACCCATTACTTTAGCAGTGATGCGTGTTCATACAAACAAACAGACAGACAGACATTTCTTTTTTTATGTCATAGGAGGCCAACGAACAGGTGGGTCACCTGATGCTAAGTAATCACCACCGTCCATAGACATCAGCAACACCAGAGGAGTCGCAAGTGCGTTACCAACACGTATTGATGAAGATGGGGAAGGGGGAAGGGGTAGGGATGGAAGGGTGAGGGGTGTTGGAGCTCCTCCGGCGCTCTCACTTACCGAAAGGAACTTATTGAATTAGGAAAAAAACATTTTGTCACTGTATCGCGTAAGCAGCGTGCTCAAGGGCTCCACGCCGAGGGAACGAACCTAGGCTTGAGCTGCTACCGAGAGGGGCCTAATCTGGTAAGAAAAAAACATAATACTAATCCTTTAAAATAGTTTTGAAATATAAAAATGAGATACCAATTATATCTAGTTATGATATTTTTAATCGGGTAAATATTGGCATGATAATCTGCGAACAATGTAAATATTTCCTAAATTGGTTCTATTTTTAACCAAATAAAGATACTGTATATTCTTTTATTCAATACTGAACAATACTCAAGAGTTATAATTTTGAACAATGCACAAGTTATTTGTCTCAAATACTTTACAAGCCAGTAAATAACGAAGAATATTAATCGACTGACATCACCATCTGTTCGTCTGCTTTGATCAAAAAGATGAAAGGGGACACAGAATTAATATTTGTCTTATTGTAATGCCAAAGTCAGATGTTTTGGGCTTTACTGGATTGAGATATCGTACTTTATCAGTTTTGCAATGGACATCATGGAAGGAATAGGTTCGCATAAAGAAGAAAGACTAGTCACAGTACTGAATTTCGCCGCTCTCTGTTTCAGTATCATAGAATATAAAACTTTTGTCGTGACATTCTTATACGTTCGTATTTCTATTTGTGGAGTTGCCATACGCATTTTGATAAACAAAACCGATGCAAAGACAAAAGCTCGTTGTGTAAGTTTTACAAATTATTCGAAATACATAGATTGTGAAGGTGAACAAAGTTCAAATTGCTCTTTAGATTCGACATGAAGAATTCTTCAATTCTTTAATATGTTTTTAGTATTTTTTATATGTTGTTTATATATTGAAATGATCATATATTATATCATCATCATATTATATGATGAAATGAATGTATTTAAATGTATTTGATAGATATTAGTCTAAACCTCTGTATTTAGACCTTGACGTGGAACAATTAAAAAGTAACTGAAAATGCTGTCTAGACTTTTAAGTCAGTTTAATCCATTAAATATATATTTTTAGTGCAGTATTGATTTTAGTGCAATTGTCATTATTATATCGAGGTATATTAGAATGGGTTGTAGCTTAATATCTGATATTAAAATTACAAAATCTTTTCGCACTTCATATTGAAAAGAAACAATACATGCTCAATAAGATTTCCAACGGATTTTTGGCTTAAATAGCTTTTATAAAAACTCGTTTAACTTAGCCTCTTAAAGTAAGCTATAACAATCTTAACTCTAGGTAAATAGGGTATGGATGGGATATATAGATATAGTATAAAATCTACAAATTACAACACTGTTTGAATTAATAGAGAAAGTTGTCACACTGAAGTGCCTTTTCAAGGAGAGGGGTTTAGTATAATTCGCTCATAGATGAGCATAGAACTTTCTTAATAATATTATTTATATTGAAATTTAACGTTGTCCAATCTAGTATGCCAATATAAATAGAAAGAGCCATCCCGGGACGCCTGGCAGATGTAACATCGAATTTGTTCGAATCGAACGATTCTCAAGTTTCGAATTCTCAAATTACAGTATAGGTATGCGAGCTCAGTGCGGTAAGAAAGATTACGCGCAGTCGTTCACGTATGCCATTGTCGCGTCGACGCCACGCCAGCAATCAGGTTTAGCCGCGCCTGTAAATGTTTCATATCAAAAGTTATTTTAAAACCCAAAGAGCGTTAGGTATTAAAAACAAAATGATATATTAACAAACAAACTTTGAAATAGAAATGCTGATAAAATTATCCGTTAAACGAGAAACAGATTCGACACTTTAAGGAAAAAACTTATAATGACATCCGCAGAAGTTGTTACAAAAACTGTAACATTAAATCTCCATACGGCGCCTATGATCGTCAAAACTTCTAAACGCGTGGAAACTGTAACATCTGAAACAACTACTTGTAATTTCACACAAGACGAGGGTCAGCTTGCCGCAATTTGACCAGTTACATTAGAGCCCTGGTATTATTATATGGTAGAAGTGTTTGCAGACGTTTCTTTATTGGACATGGATCATATTATTTTGGGCCAAATATTGACTGTTTGTGGATGTATAGTTTTGTTTCTTATTAAGCAATAATATAGTCAAAATGTGCAATGTTGTTGGCAAATCTTGTATATGCCTTCGTTATTAAAGTTAGTTTTGGGCAATGCCTTCAATGTAGCGAATACGTTGCTATCTTTAAGCACTCCATTATTATTGATCACAATGAACAGACTTCTATGTATACCAATATTAATTAGTATCGTAAGAATCGAGTTATTTAACCGTTGAAATATTTAATTGAAGAAGGTGTTACTTTGCGGAAATCCATCATTGAATACTAAGGTGGATGCTACTTTGCACTTCCGCCTGAAATTGATTGACCACTACCACGTCTAACTACAACAAAAAGAAAATCAATTACTAATAAACATATATTTTGTATACATTAATTATATTTTGTATAATTAATATGAATATAATAATTATCAATAAATTAATTAAAATATGACACAAAGTTGGAGTAATCGTTACGAGTATTCCTTTCCACGAGACGGGACCTTCGCCCAGTAAAATAAACTTTTACAGGCCGATATCATAGGTTTTTTACTTCACAAAATATCCGTAACGTCACAGTCGTGTTGAGTCAGCAGAAAATGTAGCGTCTTACGCAAGGTTATCTGGTGTCGTAAATCTTTAGATACTATCTTAAAGTTTCCATCATGGTGGAATCGACGGTGTGAGTCGGCGTTCTCTGTTGGTAAATTATAGTATCTTATAATATGCAAGTAAAATTGATATATTTATTTATAAACTATTTGATGCTCACAAATTTGTAAAAATAGTTTTGACTTTAGGAAAACTAACTAAAATGTACAAGTTATAGACATTATTAGATAGTGATATCGAGTTTATATACATTTTTATAAAGAATAATCATGTCGTTCTATAAATAACTTACTCTGCCCGCGACTCTGTCCATGTGGAAATTAGTGTAAAAAAATCAGTGACTAATAAAATCATTGAATATATTGAGATCATTTGTTTTTTTTTTTCTCGAACTGACTACGCTATTGGCCTAGCAAGGTCTTAACATCTTCACCGGACTACATCCCATTTGCTTATTTACTTTTCTCTCGTACTTAAATCGCCATTAAAATTAAAATAACTTTTGATAGAGTGAACAGATTGTAATGACACTAAGACTAAATGTTATGAGGTTTTTATTGTAAACGTATTATTTTAGCAGTGATGCATTTTCTAACAAACGGATAGACAGACAGACATTTCTAAGAATGATTTAAATGTATATCATAATCAATATTTTTGTCAAAAAACCGACAACACGTCCGTATATTACTTTGGCTCCTCATTGAAAATCAGCGCTGCCGTACCACCCAGTTGTACTGAGGCATGTAGCTGAATGGAGGTGTCATTGTTGGATTTTAATGAGCAATGTTAACTTTATCTAACTTGTTGTATGCGATGTTTTCCAACAATAAAGATTTTTTCTTTCTTTCTTTTCTTTTCTTTCTATTAATTATTCCAAGACTCTTGAAACTTTTTTATCACAAAAATTTAAAAAGTATAGACATGTTAGATGTACTTTCTTATTATATGTATAAATTATGTATATATAGATGTGAACGAAGAATTATTGTTTTTATGAAATAACTTATTATTTTAGTAGTTATAAATTCTGCAAACAAAACAAAATCAACCGGTAATGAACAATTCATATACTATACATCAACACCTAGTTATGGAAACGTGTTCTGGTAATGGACATCAGGAGTAAACTTCCTAGTTGTAATTTGTCGCTACCATGTTAATTCTTTTATTTTTTATTGAATTTGAGTTACCTTTACAATGTTTATCAGTTGCTTTTGGCTGCGGCTCCGCTCGTATCTATTGACCTATTCTTTGGGATTATTTTTTTCTATTGTAGGGGGCGTTACTTTACGGAAATCCATCATTAAATATTAAAGTGATAGCTACTCTGCATTTCTGCATGGAATTGTTTGACCACTGCTACATCTAACAGCAACAGAAACCGAATCAATTAATCAATATACATGCATTAATATAAACTAGTGGACGCCCAGTGGTCGACATTCGACCATAGTTAATTGATTTTTTGAAGTTTGAACTTTTTTAGAGTTATTTTGTCATTTGCCATGATCTTTATTATATAATCATTAAAAAAAATCTTTGTGTAAATGAAAATGAAAATTAATTATAAATTGGAAACAAAAACCACGTGGTAAAGCTCAAATTTTAACCAAACATAATTTTACGAAAATAAAGAAATTTTTCGGAACCCATGACACAATTTTCAATTAATTTTACACGACACTATGGGGTGGTATTTCTGGGTGATATTGAATTAAATGTAGTCTGTTCATTATGAGAAATAGTGATATGCCCAGTATCATTGTTTGGAAAAGTAATGGATGCACAAGTGAATCCAAGACAAAGACGTTTTTAATACTACCATTAGCTTTTGAAAATAAATTCTTTTTTGTTGATACATGAGGTTGAATTGCAACATTGTAACCGCGAAGGTCTAAGTCATGGATTACTTTTATGAATAAAATTCTTATTTTGATCATACGAAGTATTATTTGGCTCATTTAAATCATCATTTGAAGTGAGTTCACCATAAAAACAATAAAAATTACAGTAATAGTTATATTTTATAATATCATTGTTGAATGTAGGATGAAAAAGGGTAATTGGAACGTAAGAGTTAAAAAATACATATAGTCGAGCATAGCAACCTCCTTCGTTCACAACCTTTTTTGAAGTTTGTAATTATTGACGGCTGCCAAAATGTCTTTTTTATTTACATGTGTGTATATGTTGTGTAAAAATCGAGTAGTAGTGTGAGTAGTGCATATTTTAATTAAGTTAATGTACTTCTAATGCATTTTATATAAAATAAACAGCTTTCTGCACTTCTCCGCCATATAAACTTTAACTATGTCAAATTTCAAGTTCACCCGTTGACTGCAAGTAGGTTGAAAAGGGATACAAAAAATTTGCTTCACGTATTAATATATATAAATATAATAATTAAATTAAATATGTTGCAGATTGACATTTAATGACGATAATCGATTACACGTCTTTCACTCCGACACAGATCATCTTCAGATCGATGTTGACTCTTCCGATGCGAGCGAGTATCACAGTAAGTAGTGTCCACTATGATATGTAACTTGGGAGTAGTATTTTTTTCTGGAGGAAAGGTATTATATGTCCTTTTCTAGATCTATGACAACGTATATGAAAATATGGACATCGGTTAAGTAGTCGAAACCTGGAAACGTTTCTAATAATCCTATCTACAATTAAAAGTCTTAATAAAATCTGTTGAGCCACTCTAAAAATTTGTTTGGACAAAATCAGACATTAATTGTATTGATAAAGCAGAGTTCCAAAAATGATATGGGCTTTAACTGATCACGTATTGACAAACGATATACAATTTCCTACCATAAAGGTGAAATTTATGACTTACCTTTATATCTGCTCTCAGTTCATAGATTGGCAGATTGAATTGTATTCTCAGAGGAGCAGTATTATACGAACAGAGGTGAATAGTAGCAATTACGTTTGGAATATTCGTATTGAAATGCTTTGAGGGTGAACGCTTTATCCAGTTTGTATCTCGCATCTTGACATTTATACTATTCCTTTTTTTATTAACGTGGGGAAATTTCTATGTATACCCACCCTCTCGGAGGAGAGAGTAGGTTATGTCCGACTTAGACTAAAACCCCACGGTGTACCATCCGACGCATTGTAGGAGTGGCTAGTGATCATTTCTGGTACCTACCTGAGAACCACCCCTACGCCAGCCTGACAAAGCGGCCACTAGGCTCCATCCTAATAGGAAGGCAAGTTGAGTACACAGCCAGCCACCTCTCCTCGTCTGCCAAACTTGTGCAATGAGGGGATGGGAACACGTTTATATTATCTTGCTTATTTGACATATTGGTAACGTCGTGGTGATCTATTGGCTTGATTGATAGAATAGATAGAACATTATTTTGCTTTTTTTTATAAAAGAGTACTAGAGATTATTATCCGTCTGTTCATAACGTAATAACTGAATCATAAAAATTTTAAGCCAGTGAGTCGTAAACGGACACGGCCGCGATAAAATTTTCTCACTGACCGTCCTTGTGGATACCTTTTGAGATCAAATTTATCGGTTCTTGTAATCCAATTTATGGAGTTCGCGTGGGGATATCTTCTAAAGTTATCCCTTTTATATTCCCATTTGTTTGTCCCGATGCTTTTGCAATTTCGAGAGATAAGTCTTACGATAATTGTCACATTTATTCTGATTATTAATTTTAACAGTGTAAAAATGTAACTGGAATGGTACTTTTAGAGGTAAAGCTTGCAATGAGTAAAGTACAGTTTGTAAAATAATAGAGAGTGTTTTGTCCATTATTTCTGATATCATTTTTTCTTACTTATGTATGGCAGAAATAATAAAATCGAAACATGATTAAAACATGATAAATCTTATACAGATTAGGAATATACTATTACGTTTTGTCTTAAAATATTTATAAATTGTTTTTTTTTTCGAACTAACTACGCTATTGACCTAGCAAGGTCTTAACAGCTTCACCTGATCTATCATTATTACTATAATTATAACTACTAATAAATAAATACTGAAAAAATGACTTGTTTCGATGTTAGTTTTTTTATATCATAGGAGGCAAACTAACATGTTGGTCACTTGATTTTAAGTGATCACCACCGTCCCTAGACACTTGCAACACCAGGAGAGTCGCCAGTAGTACCAGCCTGTATTGGAGGGGAGGGGAAGGGAAAAGGAAAGGGAGAAGGTGAGGAGAGTGGGCATACGGTACTCTCACTGACCGAACAAAACGCAATAATGCAAGCACTGTTACTTCACGTCGGTTTTCTGTGAGAGGGTGGTCGTACCCCGGACGAGCCGACTCATACATGCTGAAGCTAGTAATAGCTTACACACACAAATTTTAAATTACCTCTGTTAACTTAAATACTCATTGTTTAGTCTGTAATAAAAGGTATAATTGGGTAATTCGTTTCGAAGACACTTGTATAAATAACAGACACTTCGAGTTATTTATATATGTAAATTATTAGACGATTTACATAAAGGATTTTGGGTGGATAGAATACATGTAAATATGTTGGGATTATGGCTCTTTGGTCAGAGTGTTGGAATACCACGTTAATTGAGGCGTCAGTTGAAACCTTGCAAGTAAGCCGGAGTGGAAAATATTGTGAAAAACTATAGTAAAGTGGTAGGGCTATTTCTAAGCCTAGTTATCGAACCCTGAAGTTGAAAATTTAACCCTAAACAGCTATAAATATATTCCCACAGGTTAGGTTAGGTTTAGCATAGTGTTAATTACACCCACCAGTTCGTCAAGAAGGGCGTAAGGTTTTGCGTCATAAGATAAGTCGGAATCTTGTTGAGGGTCCAGGACCTGCCAGGTCGGGTAGAAGTATTGCAGAGATAGTTCCTGCCCACACGGCTAAATGATGGAAAAAGACCAAAGAGGTTTAGTCTGTACAAATCCAGCATTCCTACCTATGCTGTCCGGCGATATGGAAATTTAAGATTTCTTCGTGGAAAAAAATTAGCGTGTCTAGCATTATTTTTTTTCCTTCTGCAACCCTTTTTTGCTTTCGTTCAATCTGTTGTATACGTCAAAAATCGTATCTATGAGCAACTAATGGGTGTTTCTTTTTCTGGTATTTATTTTTAATTATTTTAGGACGAATTGTTAAAAACGTTATTGTTTTTATTGCGATTGAATTTTGATCCTTTATGGTTGTTTACCATCTTGGTCTTATTTTGAATAACCATAACGAGAAACTGCGGTAAAGAAAAATAAAAGCCTTTTTGACTTTACCGTAATACTAGGGAACCCTGAAGTTGATGTATATCGTTGTCCTTGGTAATGCATGCCACAGGACGGCCTGTTATAATTTCGACATGACTGGAAGCTCGCTCCGTCATCCTCGACCCGGACGTTATGTGGGCGGCCATTTTCTGGACGATGCTTAGGCGGATATGGGCTGTGTGGTACAAGTTATGTGAAATTGAGGAGTGACTTTTCAAAACGACTTATCTTTATAATAATTTATTTCATTCGGATATTATTTCCATTTTTTTATAATAAATCTAGCCTATGTTCAGGATGTAGAAGTGTTAGAGTCACGCTGAAGCTACTACTGGGTTGAGCATGAATGGGTCGGTTCGTCCGCGGTAGTACCACCCTCTTACAGAAAACCGACATGAAGTATTAGTACTTGCATTGTTGCGTTTCGTTCGATCAGTTTGCAGGAGGCCCACCTCCCCATGCCTCTCCTCTCCTGTTCCCCCTCCTCCAACTTCCCCCAAACACAAGCCGAAGGGGTTGCTAGTGTCTATGGACATACATAACATCCCTGCTGCTTAGATTTATTCACTCTAATATGCACTCAAAAGTAATCTGTGATACTAGCTTTGAGAGAAGCCTTTTTGACACGCATTGC
Organism: Antheraea mylitta; assembly: GCA_014332785.1. Taxonomy (NCBI): domain Eukaryota; kingdom Metazoa; phylum Arthropoda; class Insecta; order Lepidoptera; family Saturniidae; genus Antheraea; species Antheraea mylitta. The sequence goes on along the minus strand of JACEII010000025.1, from coordinate 5,396,022 downwards.
AAAGTTATAAAATGTTCCAGAAATAAGCCATTTTAGAAAAAATCCTGTTGACATGATTGTTTGTCCAAGAACTAACATAAAATAAGTTATTTCGTTACAGAAATCATTTTTATGCCTATTTTCTAAGATAAATAATTATTTCATCACGGGATACTTCACATAAAATGATTTGGGTGTACACAAAGTACCGATTGGTAAAAAAAAATCTGGAACTCAAAATAAGCTGTTTTGTAAAGTCACTCCTCAATTAACCTATTTTCAGAAAATTTTGATAGAAACCGTGGCACTTTCTGATAACCATCTGGGTAGCAACAACAATTAAATTGACAATCTACTGACAGGCACATATATGTTTTTGTAGTGACTGGGGGTATTAAGCCCCAGTGGGCAAGGCTCCTCTGCTGTGGGTGGGCAGAGACCTTTTTCATCCGTGACTATGTACATATATGTTGCAGTAATTATATTTGAGAGTCAATTCTTTACTGAACTTTGATTTTTACCATTTTAACCACTAAAGGCCATATCATCTAAACTTCAAAGAATAAAAATATTAGTTGACGTATGTGGGTACCAAAATTTGCTTTGAACTTTTTTTATTTGAAATGAAATTAGTTTTCATATATTGCTACGTATATTGACATGTAATATTTGGCTTTTGCTCGGTATTAAAAGGAAATAAAAATAAATAATTTGATTCGTTACAAACGTTCCTTAGAAATCCAATTACTTTTCATGTTTGTTGAAAATGATAATTCGTAGAATTGAGAAAAAAAAATGCTTTTATATATATTTTTTTCAATTACACAGTAACAAATTTTTGTATCAAAGTTTTTACTACCAATACGTACTTGAATGAATTGAATTGAAGAAAAGACTGTCTTATGTTGATTTCCTTTTTTCAACAAGATGGTGGTTACAACAAATTTCCAGGAGATTTTAATAACGTTCCAGAAAACTTTTAACAGGCGGCAAACGACCAGGCGGGTCACTCGATGCAAAACCATAGGAGTCACAAGTGCGTTGCCGGCCTTTTAAAGAAGTGTACGCTGGTTTCTTGAAGGTTCGTAATTCATAATTGTTTGGAAACACCGCCGCTTGGAGTTGATTCCACAGAGTCAAAGTACGAGGCAGAAACAAATTTGAAAACCTCACCGTTGAAGACCTCCACCCATCCAGGTAGTGTGGATGAAATGCCAGGTTGTACGATAGTGACATGTAGCGGCAGGCATCAGTCCAAACAACTCCTCTGAACAATCATAGATGCAATGAAGAGCGCAAAGGGTTGTTCTTCTTGTTGTGTACTACTACACTTCACACCACTTATGTGAAATAACTAAACTATACTACACATAATGTTAGCATTATTATATCGTATTTATACATATTAAACAAATAAAGCAAGATTATAAACAAAACGATGAAAGAGATGATCAGAATAACCGGAGGACAATTTATAATACGATACCGACTATGACATCTTTTATTATGAAATTACATAAAGAGGAATTAATATTTTGGTAGAATGAACAAGTACAACAGGTATAGGTTTTTTTATTTATAACATAAGCCCATTATTAAGATAATGATGATTGTTCCCACCGATTTCGATCACAGCGACATTGACTCCTAATCTAAAAATGTAGTCGGAGTTAGATAATCAAATCGATCAGATGCTCAGGATATATTAAGGTGCACAAGTGTACGCGTAAGACACAGTTGCACATACTCTTTCATGTTTTTCTGGACCCAGTGAAATGGGGACCGTTACGACTGGAGAAAGACTCAGACATATGGTACAGTAACATGGTGAGAAAGTTAGAAGAGGTCAGTACTATCTCGCATTCCCTTAATCGCCTTAGACGATACCCAAAGAGAGATATAGGCTGCTATTCTATTCTGCCGATACCATATAGTATTAAAATAATATAAGTTATTGAGGTGGCAACCACCACACCCACACTGATCGGGGTACCAAGCCTAGGCAGTGGACTGTATAAATTAGCTGGAAGCAGATACCTATTGAAAAATGTATGCCGAAAGTATATTTTTATAATCGGGATAAAAACTCACTGACCTGATATAATATGTCTTATTCGCTGCCGTTGCCGATGGTGAGAGCACCAGTTTTCCCAGATTAAGACACAAAAAATACAATTCCAGGCCGTCATGGTAGTGGCGAGCAAGTCTGATTGCAAGCACGGGTTCTGAGCAAGACTTTCCGAGCAAGTGAAGCCGAGCAAGTGACCGATCATCCCCGATAGTCAGATGGGTACTATGTGTCAAAGAATTTGGTTTAGCCCCAATCAATTTATGCCCGAACAGTTGTTTTACTTATGAGATAATGAGATTATTTCATTACTAAGATAATCTCAATAAATTATTACGATAATGTAATCTCGTATATTGGGATCAAGTTGCGTGATAAATTATTTGAAACATACGCCATCGCTTATATCTTAAGGAACAACTACTCATATTATTATGATGACATTGGATGTCCGCGGTATGGTATCAATACGCTTTAGATAATGGCGTCGATTTATTTTACATCACAGCCTTCCTTATGTTACACTTTGTAGTGTTTATTAGATATTAGATATACGATCGCATACGATCTCATTTTCCTTTAGTTTATTGTCTATTAACTGTGCCAGCGACACCGTTTGCGTGAAATTTAAAGTAAAAAAGCAGTGACTAATAAAATCATCTGAATGTATTAAGTTCGTTCACTTATCTACTTTTCTCTCGTACTTAAGTCGCGTCGTCATTAAAATTACAATAACTTTTGATAGAGTGGACCGATTTTAACGAAACCAAGACTTAATGTTACTAGAGGGTATGCTGTATGTAAACCAAGTATTTTAGTAGTGATGCGTGCCTAAACAAACAGACAGTTGTCTTACATTTTTATTATATATATAAATGACATAGATTTGTCCTATACCTCCATCCATCGAGGGCTCTTCCCGCCCATCCCCTTGCGGTGCGCGCGGGGAAACGGTGTCAGGGCCTATACCTCAGGAGTATTATTTTCTTTTATATCGTTGCTTTTCAAAGTGTGTGTGGGTGGAGGGGTGTCGCGGAACCTCTTTAGAGGTTTTATTCTCGAACTAACTACGCTATTGACCTAGGTCTTAACAGCTTCACCGGGCTACCTTTTTGGGGGCGTCGCGAAGCGAAGTTCTATAACGTAGTTGCAAAAGTTGGGAAAATTACTGCAGTAAAAAAAAAAAGAAAGTTTTAATGATTTATTAAAAAAGATGTTAACTAAAGGACATAATCATTTATATTAAATGAACAAAAATAAATAAAATACATGAAACGGGTAGGGGAGTCGTGGATAGCGGGAGTCGCGGGTAGAGGGCGGCACGTAGGGGGGTCGCGAAATATTTCTTGATACCAAAGGGGTCGTGTCAAGAAAAAGTTTGAAAAACACTGTTTTAGATAAAGGATGTTATAATCTTTCCTATACCACAACAACATGTATACAACATTTGAACAGTTGAGTAGTTTAGGCGTGAAAACGTAACAAACAAATAAAATAAAGAAAAAAAAAAACAATCAAATTCACAATTATATTACTAAAATATTTCAAGCTTTAGTGTCACGTAGTAGTGGTAGAGTGCTTGCATTATTGCGTTTCGTTTGATTAGTCAGAGCGCTGGAGGCCCATGTTTCCTTCTCTCTCCATCCCCCCTCCCTCTCTCCGATCTTTCCCCCCAAACACAGGCTAGTAATGCACTTGCAACTCCCTTTGTGTTAGTACTGTCTATGGATGGTGCTGATCACCTAACATCAGGTGACCCACCTGTTCATTTGCCTCCTATGATAAAAAAAACCTATTTAAATTTGCGGAAAATGTCAATTACATTCCATCGATGTGCCGCATCGCACACAAGTTTTTTTTTCTGCATTATATTCAAGAAGTATTCAGCAGTTATGGTTGTTCAATTAACAATTAAAAACATGTAATACTTGATTATTTTAACGATATATGTAGATCAATTCAAATAGGGTTTCGTTAAATTTCCATAAAAAGCCATCTGTAAGATAAAATTAAATCTAATCTTGATGAAGGGTAACTACCACTCAAAACTAGGCTGGGACTGTATACCGATTTACGCCACAATCTGTAAAAAGATATATATGTTTATTAAAATTGAATATTTTATAAACGTGGTATTACAAATTTCATCTGTTACACGCGCGGCACTCCGAAAACGCAATCTTGCCCTTTATATTCCAATAAAATTCTCAGTCAATATCACGAAGCAATTTAATCTTACAAATATTTTGTTATTAATAACAACATATATTGAATTATTTTACTCAATATGGGTATTATTTCCTTAATTTTAAGCTTCCAACGAATTTTGATACTTCATTAATATATGTTTTGCATTGTTGTAAGATTATTTCTAAGTCCATCTAGTTAACTACTAGTCTGTAATCTGTTTCCAAGAATTTATTAGTGTATTCTGGCAGGTGACGTTGAAAGCCAATTAGTCTAGGTTTAGCGATTACCTTTTAGGCAACATTGTTGCTTAAGATCAATTGTAATTATAGTCTAAGGCAAGAACGTTATAAACTATATAATTTTTTTTATGTCATAGGAGGCAAACGAAATGGTGAGTCACCTGATCACCGCCGTCCATAGACACTTGCGACACCATGGGTCGCAAGTGCGTTGTCAATCTAAGTTGGTGGTGAAGGGAGAGGAGAAATGGGAAGGGAAAAGAGGAGATGGAAGGGAGGTGAGTCTCCGCAGCTCTCACTGACCGAACGAAACATAATAATGCAAGCATTGTCACTTCATGTCGGTTTTCTGTGAGAAGGTGGTAGTACCCCGGACGAGTCGACCCATTGATGCTGAAACCAGTAATAATAGCTTTAACGTGGCTGTACCACCAACAACTCCGTAGACTCGTAACAGTGTAAGGACTTCATCTAATATCTACTTGATTTGTGTATTGAGAGATCTCTGATCTACTAACCTGTTCGCATTCAACATTGTAATTTTAGGACTATACTCTACTTATCATGTATGAAGATATACGATATATGACATATCATGATTGAAGAAAAAAACGTACCTCAGCTTTTTGAAACAATCTAAATCTCATGTCCATAATCGACAATTTCAAGTAACTGGCAGTTTTTTCGCAATAATGTGGTCTAAATATATAAAACCTAGAGGAGAGGTTCTTATCTATAGCTACTGGAACATATGTATAAGTGTTTTATTGTAGATCATTAATTTGAGTGTGTTAGCTATCCGTTGGGAAATTAGGAAATGTCCAACCTCCATGATATGGTTTCATCAAGTTCTCCTCCACGACAAACGCGTGTTTATTGTGGATTTCAATTAACGTCAATCAACGTGTTATTTCAGCATGATACAGATGAGGTATCATTCCTTTGATCAATCCTTTTTTAATATTGTCACTAGACCTTCTGTTAGAGTCCTTAAAAATAAATGTAGTCAGAAATAAAACTTATGAAATGGGAATAAATAGAATGTACTGATAACTGTTTGGTGAGAAACGTCCAAGAATGAGCAACCTGTGGCTGCATAAAAAAAAAATCCGTCATAGAAAATTCGTCCTCAATGCTTGTGAAAATTTTAAGTTTTCATCTATTGTTTTAACGAAATTCTGACACGGTAAGTGTGTCTGACTTAATCTCGATCATCATACATTAAGTCAAAGTTGGGTTCTCGGATAAATAAGCAGTAATCGAGCGGAATAGTAGGAGTCTGTTGCCTACCTGACGTTCCATTACACTTTGTTCGGTGGATAGGTAAGTAGCTTGATCGGACTGTCGTTAGCGCTGGGTCTTGATGCCGGAGTGTCATGGTGTCTGCCTTGCATAACCCCATGACACTTCATTAGTACGGCAGATAGTACCTCGTGGGTCTTTCTGTCAGTTAAAGTTAGACATCCCCTCTACCTAGGACTGTGGGTATCCAGTGTAGGATTTATTACCAAATTAAAAAATAGGCTGTTCCCGTCAAGAACCACCAATATATACTTGGTTACAAGCCAAGCCTGATTTATGCCCTTTTGGTTTATTTCGGGATTTGCCAGTATATATGCAGATACCACGAGGCTTGTAGTTCAGCATGAGAGACTACAGATGGATTATAAATCTCATAATTATCACCGTTGTTTTTTAATTACGTTTTGTGATACAAGGCAGTCACTGTTTCGAGAATCGAGTCAAGAGAACGACAGAACATAACAAAGAATTATTCAATAAAATTAAAAAACGGATTCCATATCAATAAAAGAAATTGGCTGTAAAATTGGAACCAGTCTCTCGTGTTCAGGTGATACAGGAGTGCCTATTTAAAAACCGTGTGCACATTGCACGCATTTGGCTCGACGCCAGCAAGATATCTCGTGTACACCGAGGTATCGCCATCTTGTGTTTGTTCAAGCCTATATCATTGTTATACAGAACGTAACCAAGAACACGTATAGTTATCATAAATTGGAGAAATCAGAACGATGTATGTCGTAGATAAATTACACGAAATTGAAGAGCACGGCATATATGCACAAGAAGATATTGTCTTTATTATGTATGTAGTTTCAATGGCCATGGTGTAAAGCAACAACAAAGGTACTTAATCTGTAACATTACAAGTAGTGAGGTTTACAACAAATATACAGTAACGAAATAACACACTAAACATGGAGAATTACATATACTCTATATTAGGAACATATTAGTTTATACGCTGGATGGATGATCTGTAGTGTTAATTAGGCTCACAATAGTACATGAAAATCTTAATATTGAGAATGTAAAGCTAATCATATCCAGAAAGGCATAAAATGTATTGACTACCAATAACAGTTACCTTTGATAATTTGTACTAGTATTGAACTATATCTCAAAGATATCAATTATGAAATGCGTATTGCTAGGGGATCTTGTTCTGAATAAGAAATATGTTTCAGACCTCAATAGGCTTATTTTTTTAATAAGCTTGGGGTTCGAATATAGGAGGAGAATAAGGAAGGAAGGAAGGTAAGGAATTTTCTAATGTTTATCTATCTATGAAAGTTGTTATGGTCGAGGGCTTGGACAGATGGAAAATTAATTCGATATCCACATTTCCGAATCCTAGTACCAACGAATCTTTCAAAATATACATGTATTTACTAATTTAAACTGGTAGCACCATCGGCTGACAGTGACGGAATAAATTGCCAGAAAACCTAAACCTGAGAAAATTTCTTGTATGTGGGAAAATATGCAACTGTGGATTTTTCGGAGTTTGAAATCACGAATACGTCATAAGCTAGAGTGGTGATCATACTCATAGTAGGTGGTAGAGCCACGCTGAAGCTATTACTGACTTCAGCATGAATGGGTTGGCTCGCCCGGGGTAGGACCACCTTCTCACAGAAAACTGACGTGAAGTAACAGCATTGTTGCGTTTCGTTCGGCAAGTGAGAGCGCCGGAGTCCCACATCTACTCTTACCTTCCCCCCTCTCCACTTCCCTTCCTATCTCTCCTCCTCAACACAGGCTGTCAACGCAGTTGCGGCTCCCCTTTTGTTACAAGTGTCTATGGACATGCCTGTTCTGTTCGTTTGCCTCCTATAATTAAAAAAAAAATATGTGCACGCGTTAGTTATTTATTTTTATATCAAAGGAAGCAAACGAACTGGTGGGTCAAGTGATGTTAAGTGATCACCACCGTCCATAGACACTAGCGACATCAGGGACGTCGCAAGTGCGTTGCCAGCCTGTATATGGGAGAAGGGGGAGGGGAAGGAAAGGGAAAGAAGGAAAAATGAATAGATATGGGCCTCCGGCTCTCTCACTGAGCGAACGAAACACAATAATGCAAGCACTGTTATTTCACGCCGGTTATCTGTGAGAGGGGTGGTACTACCCCGGAGGAGCCGACCTATTCATGCTGAAACCAAACATAGCTTCAGCGGGGCTCTATACTTCTTTGGCATAACAAACTAAAAGTCTTTTCAAAAATTTTATCTTTCGCCTTATTCTACGTTTGTAGAAAAAACGACACTAACAATAGAAAAAAGGTATTTAATAGATTGAAAGTTTTAATACAAAGAAATACAAACAACAAACACAAAGAAACAAAATGTTGACTATAGCTAAGTTCAGGGTGACAGTTTCTCGTGACAGTGTGCACCCGTATCGTAATAACTTCAAGGTGACGGTTTTTCGTGACGGTGTGCACGCGCATTGTAATAACTTCAGGGTGTCGGTTTTTCGTGACGGTGTGCGCACACATCGTAATAACTTCAGGGTGTCGGTTATACGTGACAGTGTGCGCGCGCATCGTAATAAATTCAGGGTGACGTTTTTTCATGACGGTGCGCACGCGCATCGTAAAACTTTACTCTCATCATGTTTGCCTAACGCGCCAAAAGCAGTATAACTTCAAAAACCTCTTTCGGGAAGAATTCTGTGACTAATGGATCTCATAATTTTATGTAATACATACAAATTAAAAAAAAAATCCTTTACATTATGCTTGACTTCACGGTCTACTTTTTTAGACTACCAATGAGAAGCCGACTCGTGGAATTTTCAACCAAGTTAAACACGTACACTAAATGACTGCTTCATTTGTTTTTTCTCGAACTGACTACGCTATTGACCTAGCAAGGTCTTGACAGCTTCACCGGACTACTCGCTGCTTCATACATCGAATAATATGAACAGTCAGCCTAGAGATAATAAATTACAATATGGAAAATTAATAAACAACAAGTGAAATACCTAACATCATTATAGAAAGTAGGAATTTGGGCAAAATTCTTCTCTTAATTTATATATGCTAAAAACAGTTGGCGATCTTATTCATCAATTTTGAACAGGAAATAACTTGGATGTTTATTTAATCTGCCTTTAATCTATCCTGAGCGATTTAGATAAGTGGAAAATATTCTAAGCTCCCTTTGTATCTTCAATTACACAAAGCGAATGGTTTGAAATAAATAATTATTTATTTAACGTGTAATGAAAATATTTCCGTACCATGCCATAAGAAGTTTCACTTTAAAATCTTGAATATATATAATCTGTAGGTGGTAGAGCCACGCTGAAACTGTTACTGATTTCAGCTTGATTGGGTCGGCTCGTCCGGGGTAATACCAACCTCTCACAGAAAACCGACGTAAAGTAACAGTGCTTGCATTGTTGCGTTTCGTTTGGTCAGTGAGAGCGCCGGAGATCCACTTCCTTCCCCAACCCTTTCACCCATTCCCCTCAAACACAGGCTGGTAACGCACTTGAAACTCCCCTGGTATTGCTAGTGTCTATGGACGGCGGTGATCATTTAACACCAGATGACCCGCATGTTCGTTTACCTCCTATGACATAAAATGAATATTTTTAGGTTAAAATTACCCTATTTATTTTTCTATATCTCTAACAAATTCCATGTAAAAAATCATGAATATCGGTTTAGTAATTACAAGCGTAAAAGCCAAACTCACTTCCGGACTTCATAATATTAGTTTATACTACATGTACCCGCGACTCTGTATAATATATCTAATATAAAAAAAAATGGTTAACAAAAGTAGCTAAATGTATTAAGTCTATTCTGTATTTACTTCTCTCTTGTACTTAAATCGCGACGTCATTAAAATCATAATAACTTTTGATAGAGTGAACCGATTTGAATGAAACCAAGACTAAATGTTACACGAAGATATCCTTTATAATATTTATCTTGAATACGGTACCTTAGTAATGACGAGTGTTCAAACAAACAGACAGACTAACAGCCATTACTAAAGATTATTGATATGTATTATATCACTTATTCTAAGGCACATGTAATTTTTTTTCACGAAAAACTAAAAAGTGTCGACATGTTAGATTTACATTCTTAGTACCTGGGCGACCGAACCTAGCTCGCTTCTTTAAAAACAATTTTAAATTAAAATAAACTGTTAGGTTTGCCTCACAAAATTACCATTTTTTCATTAAAACAATATTTAAAAACATATATCTCCTATAATTAGAAAATTATTTATTCATATTCAATTAAAATAAATTGTTAAGTTTGTTTTACAAATTTATAATTTTTTTTTTTAATATACACTCGGATTCGAACTGGGGTTACACGGATTTTCGAAGCAACCAATCTCCATCTGAGCTATTTTTGTTTTGACAGTGGCGGTGAAATTTACCTTCATATTCTATATATTTTGTCATTGCCTGAAATCTCAGTTAAAAAAGTTTTCTATGAATAAAATCTAGCTAGATCGATTTACCGTCCCCGAAACTACCTACATACTAAGTTTCACGGAAATAGATGACGCCGTTTTCGAGATCCTGAATATATACAGATATAAAAATATACAAGAATTGCTCGTTTAAAGGTATTAGAAGACAGAAGATAGAATATTATATGTATAGATAGAAGATATAATTCATAATTTGAGTGAAATATTTAAAAGTAAATACTCTTTGTACGCTAGTGATTATGTCATTGTCAGGTAAGATTTTTTTTTTTTATGTCATAGGAGGCAAACAAAGAGGCGAGTCACCTAATGTTAATTGATCACCGCCGTCTATAGAGACTTGCCACACCAGGGGTGTTGCAATTGCTTTGCCGGCCTATTCACGGAGAGGAGGATAAAGGAAAGAGAGAGTGCGAGGATGGAAGGGCGAGGGGAGAGGAGGTGACCCTCCAGCACTTTCACGGATCGAAAGAAACGTAACAATGCAAGCACTTTTATTTCACATAGGTGTTTCTGAGGGTCAGGCGGTACTACACCGGGTGAAGCGGCCCATTCCTGCTGAAACCAGTAATAGTTTCAGCGTGCCTCTACCACATACAAAGATTATAAAATATAGAAAAAAAGACGCAATATAATCTCCCAAAATAAAAAAAAAAACATTGATTTTTTAATAAAACTCGATATAACCCGTTCCGATTCGATTCTGTCCGTCTGATTAGGTCCCCCGAGGGGCTGCTGAGACCTCTATTTATTTAAGCAAGGACCGTTGGGTCGTGTTATGTCAATCCGAATGCCGATACAAAAACCCTGAATACGTTTTCGAAAACAAATCTCATTGTTTTATGAATTGATGATTTTATTTAAATCCTTTTGCTTTCAGGTGACAGTAGATAACAATAAGCATATTTATTATTAATATTTGAATATATTGTTCAGTACACTACTTCATCATCCGGCTTATATTACGAGGTAGTGTGCGAGTGTTCCGATGAGTTATTTAATTTAATCTCTTCCTCCCCTTTCCACAAATGAATTACGCGCACTGGCCTTCGGAGCCACAGTTTTACGGTAAATCGTATCTGGGCACGAACAAAAAGTTCGCAACGTCATATCTTTGGCGAGTGTGAAGCTATGAAACAATCTCCCGGCCAGTGTGTTCCCTCCTTCCTATGACATGGGGTCCTTCAAGCGTAACGTGAAGAGACACTTACGCAGGCCGGCATGATAGCGGCGTATGGATAGTTTGTCTCTCTGTGGTTGCAATTGTTTTTTGATAGTACTATGCTTACCATCAGGCACAGTGAAATCACTTTATCGTGCTACAATTTAAAAAAAATGAGCCGTCATGGAACGGCTGGTAGATGTGAATCATCGGAATCTCAAATTCTCGAATTACACTATAGGTATGCGCGCTCAATGCGGCAAGAGAGATTACACATAGTCGCTTGCGTATGCTATCGCATCGTCACGTCGTCGCCACACCAACAGTCAGGCTTACCAGCGCTTATATATGTTACACATCAAAAAAAAGTTAAGCAAATAAAAATTCGTTTCAAGTTTTATGTACTCACTTTAAAACTCTCACATTTTAATACTGGATCATTTTAGTTTTATATCTAAGCTACTTGGTGGTTATCTAAATAAATATTGCGCTATCTTCATTTAATAATAGTTATAACAGTTTCAAGGAACTTCAATTTTATAAGCAGTATACGATCAGCAATGTGCGTTTTCTGGTTGTGGAAAAATGGGGCTGCCAGTATGGCGCGCACTCACTGGAGAGCGGAACTAAATGTATAACAATGCTTACAAAGAAATTATGTAAGTAAAATATTATTATTTTTTTCATTGCTTACAAATAAATTATGTAACTAAAATATTTTTTTAATGGTTTTTTTCTGTGCACATAAAATTATTACAGATTTTAAAACAAAGTCATCCACCGCGTCTGTCTGTCTGTTCGCAATAAGCTCAAAAACTATTGCACGTCTTTTCATGCGGTTTTCATTATTACATAAAGTAATTCAGAAGAAAAGTTTAGGTATACAATTTATCGAAAGTTTTTTTTATTAATTGGTTGGAATATAACGATAATTGTTGGTAGTGTCGAAAAAAGTCAAGTCGTCTGGGATTTTTTATCAAAAACGCTGCCTAATCCCTTTAAGATAAAATAATTAAGATAATAAACAACGCACACGAAGTCCCGAGTTTATTAATTCAATTCACTTCATTACAAAAATACAAGAGTTTAAAAATTTAATGTAAGTAAAATGCATTCCTAAGTTAGTTGCAAAATAGACACGAACTTTTAGAATAATCTAATGTAGACTATTTAAGAACTGTCGCAATATTACATAGAACGGTCCATGAAATGGAAGGAAAAACAATAGCAAGTCTGCCTGAATACGGACAAACGGGCGCTACGGCCGGCTGCGAGCGTCGCGACCTCGATATCATCTCTGGCTCAATATCACGTAAATAGAATTATTAATTGTAAGTGGTTTTGTATACATTACCATATAATGTAAAGGATCTCATTTATAGGAGTTAAAACTTCATTAGGTGCAAATCCGTCCAATCCAATCGGGTTGATTCGGCTCTATTTGGTATCCAACGCGTTCGGGTCTGTATGTACACTCGGCTATAGTCGTCATCAACTACGTTTCCTGTCTTACAATGTGTGCATAGTTCTAATAATCACATTTTTGTTACTAAGTATAATAATAATACTAGCTGATTCCCGCAACTTCCTCTGCGTTGTTCATGTCTCAATTGTTTTGTTACATCTCAAATTGATTAAGGCAGCGTATTTGACGAAAGCTTCCATGCAGCTTGATTTCTTCCGAAACTACTAACAATTACCGTTATTTTTCTACCAATTTACAAAAAATCTTAACAACTTATATATCTAAACCCTCTTCAAGATTTACTCTACATATTGATGTAAATTGCATGAAAATTCGCTTAATAGTTTTTGAGTTTGTCGTGTACAAACAGATAAATAGAGGCGTCGGAGGAATTTGTTTTATAATAATTATGTAGTTTTTTTTTTCTCGACTACGCTTTTGACCTAGCAAGTACTTAACAGCTTCACCGGACTACCTAATTATGTAGTGATAATCGTGTTGTGTATGTTTCTTATGTAGGTAATCAATTTAATATTTCAAATGTATATATTGCGTTAAAAGTCGTTGTAGTCTAGTAGTTTGACCGGTATGTATTTATTAATTTTTCGGAATTCTCTTTTCCTTTCTTACGGAAAATAGAAGTATGGATTTCTCAGACTTTGAAATCACCAATACGTCGTAAGCTGGCGTTGTGGTTATGCTCATTTGGAAGATTTCTTTGGCAAGAGGCATGTAACCCTACTCTTCTTTATAAGCCGATAATGATTTTAAGATAAAGTTATGTTTTAAGATGATTTCAGGCTTTTTTTTTTTTGAACTGACTACGCTATTGACCCATCAAGATCTTAACAGCTTCACCAGACTACCGTGATGTCGGGCGGTTTTTGAGTTAAAAAGGCTATTGTAGAGTGGATCAATATATGAATGATGATGTTATTTGGAATTGGCTCCTCTCTGTGCAATCACTAAAAACTAAAACTCTTGTTTTAGCTAAGAGAGCATTTGGAATTGGCAATACAGATGGAGAGATGGGTTATCGCAATTGGATACGATTCAGAACTTGCACCTTTGACGTGTTGCATGAGTGTAATTTTAAGTCACAAAGATTTATTAACCCTGATACAGGGCCTACATTGAATAAAGTCATTTGATTTGATTCGAGGTCAAATACTAAAACCTATAAACAGAAACTAAACGATTATATTAAAACACTAGCCTCTGCCCACGACTTCGTTCGCGTGGAATATATACTTTGGGCTAACACTAACACGCATCAGAAGTTCTCAAAAGGAAAGTACATCCTGATTTTGAAACATTTTTTATCTGTGCTCCGCTCCCATTACTCTTACCGTGATGATATATAGCCTATAACCATCCTCGATGAATGAGCTATATAACACTGAAAGAATTATTCAAATCGGACCAGTAGTTCCTGAGATTACCCCCTACAACACTCATAAACTTTACCTCTTTATAATATTAGTATAGATGATATTGACATGTATAGCCCCATCTACTTCAAAGTATTGATTGTTAAAAGTTTAGAAATAACGTCATAACAATTTATGTGTAAATCAGACCTTTCAAATGTATCACCTTAGTTCGATTAACACATTCTCAGAACGTGTGCCATAAATATCGGTAGCCGACCGAAGCCTCAATTTATGGACACTGTCGCAATCGATCTCGGGTTGTTACGGTGTTTCGCCGCCAATTTAACTAAAGCTGATCGCACACTGTGACAGTTCGCGCTCCAGTGACGTCGGCGCTGAATGATCCGATCAAATCTGAGATCATCACAAAAGCGTATTCGAGAAAGTCAATCGGCCGAACGTATTATGTCTATATATAGTTTTTTTCCTCGAGTCTAACCTATTTATTTGACAATAAAATTGTGTAGAATTTACGCTGATAATAAACCTTAAGCCTAAAAAATATCAGTACTTAAAATGTATCCATCCGAATATATATACGTATGGGTTATTTCACAGAAGATTTACAGTCAATTTTTTTTTTTCGTCAATAATTTTTTTTCTTGTTTCCTGATCGAAAATTGTCGACACTTATTTTTTTCAATGTGATACTTGAAACTTTTGAGATATGATTTTCTAAAGCTCCGTAATCAGTAAAAAACACTCTTCCGGTAAAAGCTAACTGTAATAATAGTTTCGAACATAAAATGTTCCCTTTGCACTTCAATAGTGTGTAAGCGTACAAACTTAAAAAAAAAACTACAGCACACTGTCCCATTTTTTAAACAAAATGTTTGAGAATATTTAACAAAAACTATACGAAAAAAAAGAAATGGAAAAAAATTGATCCAAGTTTAAAATTTGATTATAACAAATATTTTGTTTATAAAAGTGTGCTATAGCTGTTTTTAAAGCTTCTACACTTGCACACCATTAAAGGGCTAAGGGAACAATTTATGTTCCCAACTTTTATTACAGTTTGTGTTTTTACAGTGTACGGAATTTTAAAAAATAATATCTCGCAAATTTCAAGTATCACATTGAAAAAAAAAAAAGTGTCAATTATTTTCGATCAGAAAACACGAAAAAAAATTTCCTCGAAGAAAAAAAATTTGACTGTAAATCTCCCGTGAAATGGCCCATTTATTATGTTTTTGATGAATTTAAAGCCAACCTTACATTTTTTAAGAAAACTTCAATTAAGGTATATTTCATATGTTCCAAATAGTCAAGAATCGTTGAGAATAGAGAAGCAATAAAGGAAACATAAACAAACACTAACAAAGATAAATAACCCGAAAAAATCTCAAACGACGTAAAACCAATAAAGCTCGCAGCATGTTACTTCGCTTCAACTTGCTACAGTATTGGGCAGAGTAAATAATTAGTTTGCAAGCAACCTTATTCTGAATTAATTTACAGATACAATTAAATAGTCAATTTACGCCGGATCGATAGAGGAAATCTGAAGACGACTGTTCCAGTCATTTCAGAGATGTGTACAAGCCGAGATTGTTTCAAGGAACGCAATATTAAAACTCGGAGGGCTTCATAAAGGACTGATTTTATATTTCAATAAATGGACTTTTTTTAATTTCATTTTTGGCAACCAATATTCCAGATTATTTACAAGCTTACAAATGTCTTATGATAATTTCAATGTTCTAACTAAAATGGTAGCTCTCTTGTTAGACTCTCCATGGAATCTTTGTGGCATCTCAGAACTTATGCTTCGTGGTATTATTTTCCATATAACTTACTTTTGCCTAATAACAGAAGTATTCTACATACTTGTTTCTGTCAGCGACTTCGACCGCGTGAAGTAGTTACTTTAAGGTTTTGGGGTGTAAGGGGTGTCGAATAACTTGAGACTTGAGACACCCAAGCCAACCTCACCTATACGTGGTGCACCCTGCTGATCAACGAACGAGGCAATGGCGAGAGCGGGGTGGTAGGGTTTTACAGCCCGACTGGGTCGCAACCACCATGCATATGGCGAAAAAGCCTGTCATAGTGACTCGCTTCTGCGTGTCGCGTTTCGGGATCAGCCTGTGCATATCCAGTACCGGCGACTTTCGTTATTATGGCCGGCATGACAGCGGCGACCGGCGATGGATAATCTGTCTCTCGGTGGTTGCCGATGTTTTTGGATTGTACTATGTTTAACATCAGGCTTAGTGCAGTCACTTTGTCGTGCTTCTATAAAAAAAAAGGTAAAACTAACACGCAGCGGAAGCTCTCAAAAGGGAAAAAAACAACTATTTTAAAACATTCTTCAATGGTACTCCGATCCTATTTGTCTTGATGCATACAGCCTTTCTCGAAAAATGAGCTATATATCACTGAAAGAATTATTCAAATTAGATCAGTAGTTCTTGAGATTAGTGTGTTCAACCAAAGAAACAAACCCTCTCCATCTTAATAATTATATTATAGATTACTACTCTTCTCTCGTACTTTACTTGAGCCGCATTCCAAATTGCAATAACTTTTGATAGAGTGGACCGATTTTGATAAAAGTTTTTCTCGAGGATATGCTTTATGATTTTTTATAAGGTTTTATTGTGAACCCAGTATTTTAACAGTGATGCGTGTTGATTCAAACAGGGAAACAGACAAACGGATATTTCTAAAAATGATTCAAATGTATTTTTTTACTTATTCCTATACATCTGGAACATTTTTTTTTTCACGTAACTAGAAAAAGTAGAGACTCGTTAGATTTACATTTTTATTATATTTTCTATACATTCTATACATTATTTTCTATACATATGTATAGAAAATAACAAATATAGAATCATCATACATCAGAAGATTATATTCATAATCAGGCGTGTAATACTTAGTATCTATATTCTAGCAGAATAAAAAAAATCATTGTGCATAATACAACACTTTACTTAACTCTTTTGGTGTTATTACAAAAAAGTTAAATACGTATTGAATACTTGCTTTAAAAAGGTTACGTTTTAAATGCACCGCGGTCGTTGAATGTTCGCCATCTTTCTCTTTTGTCTCTCTTTGGTTAGGTTAGGTTAGACTTGCGAAAAAAGGATAACGCGAACTTGCCTCGGGCGATGCGATGCATGCAGTACGAAAACTTTTTAAAGCAAGTATTTAATTAGTATTTAACTTTTGTAATAACATCATTTGTGTCTATCATAAAAATAAAATAGCTCTGTAAAGATTTATAAAGGTATCATATAGTTTCAATTATTTTACTATTTGAAAATGTTTTTTTCTTTTAAGTTTGTATTATCTAGTTCACTCAATTGTTACCAAATTTATGTTTATATTAAATGATCAAAGAGATAATATACTGTCAAGGTCGTATTAGATATAAGTTCTCACATAATGATAGTAGTCTCTTACATTGCAATAATGTATTTTATCTCATTCTCTCGCACGTAAAATCCTATAGATGTATATGTTTGTCTCTTTTTAATGTTGCTTTTTCGTTTCATTGAATCTCAAATCCAAACAGGACTAAAGAGGTTGTCGCTTCAAGAACTTGAACAAAATGTTAATTAAAATCATTGAGTGTGAATCGACCTTAAAACTTGCTTGTTTGGGACTTCATTATCTAAACGTATTAAGAAGTAATAGAGAGGACAGACAGAAAAAAATGTAATAACCTAAAGATTATACTTAATTTTGTCTTTTCAAATTATACCTACACATCAATTTAATATTCTCTTTAGTATCTTCATATGGCAGCTTTTGTTGACACAAATTTCAAATAGGTCTAAAATAAGTTGTCGGTATATTTTATAAAGAAAAGATAAGCTCTTAAAATAAACTACAAAGCCTACTACTTTGTCTCACAAAATTGCTTTATTATGTGAGTGTTGCCACTTATTTTTCAAGAAAAAACGTATAAGAATATTTTTGTTGTATAAATTTTCTGCCAAAAGGACGAAATGTGTCATTTTATAGACATTCGGTAAGAAACTTTAGACATAAAAATAAGAAATTTCTTAATTAATATCGAATATGTATATATTTATTAAGTTTTTTAGAATATACAAATGCCTACGCTAAGCCAGGTCACACCAGATTAGGGCCCCTCGGCAGCGGCTTAAGCCTATGTCCGTTCCCTTGGCGTAAAGCCCTTGAGTGCGCTGCTCGCGGGATACAGTGACACAAAATCTTACATCACTGCGACAACATTACACATATCACCTTCACACACGTGCACGCATACACGCTTACACATGGAAGTGGAAGGCTTTTATTTATGAAATTCTGAAATAGTTTAGACAATTATCCGATACGAAATATATATAGCAGTTGTTAAGGTTTTGGTACACATATATGTTTCAATAACTCATATAAGTATGAATATGTAGCTT
This sequence comes from Antheraea mylitta, assembly GCA_014332785.1. Taxonomy (NCBI): domain Eukaryota; kingdom Metazoa; phylum Arthropoda; class Insecta; order Lepidoptera; family Saturniidae; genus Antheraea; species Antheraea mylitta. Next base: position 5,377,324 of record JACEII010000025.1, on the reverse strand, counting down.
AGGTTACCTAAGATAGATCGCAAATTGCATGTATCAGGCAACAGCCCACGCCGAGCTGTGCTGTGCACCCTTGAGCTAGTTTTCCAAATAAAATTGGCTGAGTACCTTAAGCGCTCGCCTTAGTAGTCCGGTCAGTCCGGTGAAGCTGTTAAGATCTTGAGAGGTCAATAGCGTAATCAGTTCGAAAAAACAAATTGTTAAAAATGTTTCAAAGTTAATGAATTAGCTTTCCCTTAATTTTGGTATGGAAAACAGAGTGAAATAATAAATTTATTTAGCCTACCGAAACAACAAATACGTAAAAGGTACACGGCTGTGCTTAAAATAATAGTTGTCCAGACTATTTACAATATTAACAAAAGTGTACAAACAATATACAATCGATTACAAACATAATACGGAGTAATCGATCATTGCCCTCTGATGCGGACGCGACGGAGACAATGCTGCGTTTACAATCAATAAAGCTTATTAAAGCAAGTACACTAGGAAAGTACTACTACTCCTAGTATGATTTAAGAGAATCAATTAATTGCAGTATTTTATTACTTTTTCTGTTTCAATTTCTTTGTTTTTGTATTATAATGTTAAATCTTTAAATATGTAAAATAGTTTAATATTTACTTTATGAATATTTAATTAAGTGTTGGAGCATGCCGTGGTTGTCTATAAATATAACTACATTCATAATGAATCATAATAGTCCTACTTTTTATATATTTACTAGTGTATTGTCATGTTGACGACCCTAAAATAAATAAATGAAAGTAACTCGTTAGTTGTATGTTAGTGTGAGATAGTAACTCATTCCGAATAACTATTTCACAAAGTTATTTCTGTTTCATTATTTTAGTTTATATTAAGTAAAATATTTTTTTACGTGAAACATCTATAGCAGCGGATCTGACTGATTATTCGCGTGGCGATGCGTCGCTAAGCACCCGTCGCCATGCTATGTAAAATAAAATTTTTGTATCTGATTAATATAATTTTTTATCTTGAGAAGATTCTTAACACTTTATTTTTGATTTATTTCCTAACGTAATATTATAATTTCATTAAATAGAACGAAATAATCGTTTTCTAAAATTGACGCTTAGATAACCTCATCATATGGCACAGTAATTAATGTATGAAAAAAAAATTCTGCTGGATAGAATTTACTTTATATATATTTATTCGTTAACAATAAAATGGGATACATGTATGAATTTGTTAAGAGTTTTCAGTAGTTTTTGATCATCAAATTTAATAATATTTTGAATTTTATATAATTTTTTTTATTTAAAGTCATATAATATTATATCTACTAAAGACGAGTAAATATATATTTTTCTTCTATTTTCAATTTACATAAGTAATAATGAATTGTAAAATGTATGTAATATATATATTTTTGTAACAGTCAGGATGATAGTTTGTATGAAAGAAAATATTTTAAAGAAAAATTTTAGATTATAGTTATTAATTATTATAATTATTTTTTTAAAAATACCAAAAAAAAGGATACCCAAAAAAGTTGACGAGCGAGAGCCACAGAAGATTATAGGGAAATGTTCAAAGACATTGACATAACTGGCAAAATCAAGTTAGGTAATTCAGTTATTTTATTTTATTTAGGCTCTGAGAAGGCACTTATGAACGTCAAAACTGCAACCATTCTGGAACAGACATCGAGAAGAACCATCTAGAAACTCGATCTACTTATTTTTCCATCATACGTAATACATTTTTTACGAACATACATAGTCTTAAAAATGGTTACATTCTTTTTTTGCGGATGCACAGAAAAGTGCGTCATTTCCATACATCGCTATCATTCACATTACAGGTCCTAAATTAAACGGAAGATTTAGATTTCATTTTTTTCGTCACTACACAACCGTGCGAAGCCGAGGTGGGTTAGCAAAAAAAATCCAATTACTCTAAATTAATTTGGAATAGATTCATTAGTAATTGACTCTGCATTGTTTCTAATAATTTGCTTTATATTTCTTAAAATCAAAGTCAAGAACACTTTATTCAATTTAGGCCCTAATAAGACACTTATGAACGTCAAAAACTACCACCGGTTCAGAAAACAACCCAAACATCGAGAATAACTGGTAAGAAACTCGATGGGGTACATTTTTTTAACATACATTTCCAATACCATACAATAACTTTTAGTGGATGCACAGAGAGGATTCAATTCCAGATATCGTTTAATCACTTGCTTCCAGTTTTTATACCGTTCAAACGCTCCATCAATAGAACTTATAGATTGAGAAAGGCGGGCTTTTAAAGAAAAATCTCTTTAATGGACCGGAATATCTCCGTTTAAGATTGATCGATGCTTAGTCTCTGGTATATTCGTACACTTCTATTTATTATGTCGACGTTGTCTCGTGCTTTTTGCTTATTTACACAATATCTACGAGATAATAACTTATACCGTACTTATATTTGCTTCCAATTTTAGTTAGGTATTCTACAGCGTTTTTTGTTGATTATCTTGATAGTAGAGTATGATAGATCTTGTTCTAAAATGTGATAAACATATCTTCTATATATATTATTAATACCTTTAAACGAGCAATTATTGTACATTTTTACATTGTTGTATATTCAGGATCTCGGAAACGGCCTCATCTATTTCCGTAAATCTTAGTATGTAGGTAGTTTCCGGGACGATAAATCGATCTAGCTAAAGTTTATTCATAGAAAACTTTTTTAACTGAGTTTTCAGGCAATGACAAAATATAGCTTGAATATGAAGGTAATTTTTGCCACCGCTGTCAAAAAAAATAGCTCAGAAGCTAATCGGCTGCTTCGAAAATCGGTCTATCGGTCTGTTTGAATCCGAGTGACAGTAAAAGATTTTTTTTTAAATTTTTTTAGTGAATAATGCTAATTTAGTGAGGCAACCTCACAGTTTATTTTAATTTAAAAATATTTTTTAAAGAACCGGGCTTGGCTTGGTCGCCCAGGTACTATGATATTATTAAAAAAAAGTTAAATATGTATTGAATACTTGCTTCATAAAGGCTTCGTATTAAATGGACCGCGGTCACTGAACGTTGGACATCTTGCTCTTTTATCTCGCTTTGGTTAGGTTAGGTTAGACTTGCGAAAAAGGTTAACGCGAACTTGCCTCGGGAGAGCGCGGTGCATTTAATATGAAATCTTTTTAAAGCAAGTATTAAATACGTATTTAATTTTTTTATAATAACACCATTGTTACACTTTGGAATTCCTTAAAAAAAGTACCACAGTAGAATGAGTATAATCGCCTTATTTTTATGAAGTGATTTTTTTTGGCGCGTTGTGAGGTATTTTTCGCTAGAGATACAGTTATAGTTTCGCGTCACGACATGCTAGTAAATCGTGACCGAGGGTATTGCGCTTGTGCGACATACATGAAACTAGCGACGCGTTGCATAGGGGGGCCTGTGTACATATAATATTAATATTTTGCGGCTCGCGTAGTTGTTACAAAAAATTTAATGTATTAAAACTTTAATATAGTCGTGTTACATTAGAGTCATGAAAAGTAAAAGTATTTTTTTTTATCAAGATTTATCCTATAATTTTTGTATACGAAATGAGGTTTACTATCTCTAACATAATCATATAAGAAGCTTTAAGTAAGGAATAGTGAGATCAGGCGTTTTGACTCAAGTCCAAACTGAAGCGAAGATATGTATCATGGCATACTGCCAGCGCCCATAGCGTTATCTTTAAAACTTTTATTGACTTCGCGAACAGTAATTAGTGACGACTTCTAAAGAGAATAGACGAACGAAATTACTCGAGCAAATACTTTTTCCTCAGTGATTAATTATAACGTACTCGATGGCATTTTTAATAAACTTTAATTAGGTCTGCGTAGTTAATAATTTAGTTCGAAATGGAATTTTCGTGAAACCTAATTAATCAGCGGTACAGAAGTAAGTTAGGAAGCCTCTGCACAAGAGCGGGCGCTGTTGGTAAGCTTTTTCCATTTTCGTTCACTTTCATTGCCACGGCTTATTATTTTTGTGGTACATAATATAACAAAATTCATTTCTGGAACAATTTCAGAGGTTTCTCGATCAAGTGACATCATCATTAACAAAATACATATAAAGGTAAGAAGCGGAGTTAATTTTGTTATTATTAAGGATTTTCTTAGGGATAACTTAGGTAAAGTATAAGGAGAAAGTTTATAAAACTATGATAAGACCGGTCATGCTGTATGCATCTGAGTGCTGGGCTACGAAAGAAACGGATGAGAGAAAATTACGTTTTTTTTTTATCGAAGCACGTCATAGTGACTGCATTATACCTGATGTTAAGCATAGTACAATCCAAAAACATCGGCAACCCCCGAGAGACAGATTATCCATCGCCGGTCGCCGCTGTCATGCCGGCCATAATGACGAAAGTCACCCGGTACTGGATATGCACAGGCTGATCCCGAAACGCGACGCACAGAAGCGAGACACTATTACGGACTTTTTCGCTATATACATGGTGGTTGCGACCCAGTCGGGCTGTAAAGCCCTACCACCCCACTTTCGCCATTGTGGCAGAGATGCGAATGTTAAGGTGGATGTGTGGTGAGACTAGAATGGATAAGATTAAGAATGAGTTTATCAGAGGAAGTTTGAAAATAGCACCGGTGACAGAAAAGTTGAGAAGTAATAGGTTAGCATGGTATGGGCATGTCATGAGAAGAGATGAAAACCATGTGACTAGAAAAGTGTTGAGTATGATGGTGGATGGATATACGAGTAGAGGAAGACCGAAAAAGGTGTGGATGGATTGTGTGAATAATTATATGTGCGTAAAAGGTGTGCATACTGAGATGACATCTAATAGGAGGGAGTGGAAAAAGAAAACATGTTGGGCCGACCCTACTTAGGTGGCATAAGGGTAATGATGATGATGACTTAGGGATAACTTCCACCCTTAATTTCCACCATTTTTAATGTTCCTTTCCCTAGTTAGTACTTTTTTCAACAAGTAGAAGAAAGATACATAAGGCTTCAAGAGCAGGCCTCCGACCCCCGGCCACCGGGGGTACATACATACTTATTGAATTTGTGGCTGAGCGATCCGTTCCTAGATTAGTCTTGTCTGCCACCTACGAAAGTGCCACCAGAATGCAAATTGAAGCATCTGTTAGAGACGAAAAGGCCTATAACCAATTAACTAACTTTTTTGGTAGGAAGTCTGTTCACTAGCTCCTGTAGTCGTGTTCCAGTAGTTGTGCTTGCCAGTTACTTCTTTTTAGACTTACCTTGCTTAATTTGGAGCACATAGTCCCTTAAAATCAGGTGACATTATGTCGAAATGCTTAAATATTGGGGTGTAAGGGGTGTCGAATAACATCATAAAACTTGAGACACCCATGCCAACCTCACTTGCACGTGGTGCACCCTGCTGAATAACGAACGAGGCAATGGTGAAAGCGGGGTGGTAGGGCTTTACAGCCCGACTGGGTCGCAACCACCATGTATATAGCGAAAAAGTCCGTAATAGTGTCTCGCTTCTGTGCGTCGCGTTTCGGGATCAGCCTGTGCATATCCAGCTTTTTGCAGGCCGGCATGACAGTGGTGACTGGCGATGGATAGTGTGTCACTCGGTGGTCGCTATTGTTTTTCGATTGTACTGTGCTTATCATCAGGCACAGTGCAGTCATTTTGCCGTGCTACAATAAAATATATATATATATATATATATATATGTATATTTATATATAGGTTATTAGAATGTCTAAAATAAAATTACTTACTACGACTACGACTTACCTACGACTAATTAAAAAATATATTAGCACAACTCAGCTTGGCTCATGTTTCAACGAAAAGAAAACACATTACAGAAAGTTTATTAAAACTCTAATAATTGTATAATTATGAAACTAAACATTCTTGAATCCACCAGAACACTCAAAAATGTTTATCAAAATCCAGCCCTTTAGAAGTAATTCAGTCACATACACACGAACAGAACAGCTATATATATAAAGATGAAACTATTGTGATTTTTCTGGACAAGCACTAATTGTCTAAAAAGTATAAAAAACTTTAATCAAAGTCCATTCTTCAGTACCGTATCGTACGTATATCGCAGTTCTTGTTTTGGATCGCCAAGCCAACAATCAGGTTTACCCTCCGAGTTACAAAGAATCGAAATGAAAATAGTCGTCTAAATTTATCAAGCAGAATATAGCAATACGTCTCATGCGGATTTACGTAAATATTTTCTATTATATCTATAAGAAAGCTCGACGGGGAAAGTAAAGTATTTCCCTCGGAAGCTTAACAAATGGAACGATTTCTAAGTTATCCTTACGGCATTTAATAAATCCATGAGGGAATTGACATCGTCTCCGCCTTTTACCGGGGGTAATAGGTAACAGGATTCAATACAGTCTTTCATTTGTTTTGGTTAAAAGGGGGATAAAGGTGACATCCATATGAATAAAAATATATCATGATCAACACGTCTGTACGTTGCTATTCCATTATAGACAATTTCATATAATATAACTTAGATTCTATGTACCTAACGCTGCGCGTTATAAAAGACGTCCGCGACACATTTTTACCGTCCCTCCTGATTCAATCACGTCAGCGAACGATCAGTACCAGCCTATCCCTCGAAACAGAGCGTGTTCACGCCCACGTCCGCATAACCACAGATCACGCCGCCGTGGTCTAGGGGTTAATTTTACTCCCGCACACCCGATTAGGCCTCCAACACCATAGCTCAAGCCTAGGTTCGATTCCTCGATAGGGAGCACTTGAATGCGTTGCTTACGCGATACGGTGACACACAAATATACATCACCGCTACAACACCACACGATCACCCCCAAACACGTGCACGCTACACGCTTACACATGAAAGTGGAAGGGTTTACTTTTTTTCCCTTATCGAACTGAAAAACTCTCAATTTTCCGATAATAAATATATGGAGGAGTTGTTAAGGCGTGTATGCTTGGTACACATATACGTTTCAACAACTCATACATATATGAATAGTTAGCTAGGTTAGCTAAGATAGGTCACGATTTTGCATGCAACAGGCAACAGTCAAGCCGAGGTGTGCCGTGCACCCTTGAGCTGGTTGCCAAAATAAAGTCGACTGAGTGCCTTAAGCGCTCGCCTTAGTAGTCCGGTGAAGCTGTTAAGACCTTGCTGGATCAATAGCGTAGTCATTTCGAAAAAAAAAAAAAACTTAGATTCAATTCATATGTTAAATTTGATTTAAATACATGTCTTTTTTAAATAATCAAAGAAGTTTTAATTGAATCCCTTTTTTTTTCGAAATGAAAATGCTGTTGACTTGGAAAGGTCTTTACAGCTTCACCGAACTATTGAGGCGAGCGCTAAAGGCACTCAGCCGATTTAGGATGTTTAGGCGACTAAATTAAGGCTGCTGCACGGCACGCCTCGGCTTGGGCTGTCGCCTGTTTTGTTCAAAAATCGCGACCTATCTGAGCTAACCTAAGCTAAGCTATATAGATATACGTATATGAGTTATTGAACCATGCATGTGTACCAAGCATGCGTGCCTCAACAACTCCTATATGTATTTTGTTTCAGAAAAAATCCTCTAAACTATTATATATAGTATAAGAAGTCTAATTGAATCTTCATTATGGGAAAGTTCTAAGTTACGATTATAAGACGGAGCTAACAAACTATTGAATTAATATCAGTGGTGGTGTTCATGTATATTTCCAATCTTATATATTTTGGAAGATTTATTTTCTTAAAAGAGTATTTCTTTCAAAATTATACCTTTGGTTTTGACTAGATGTGCCCATGTCTCCAGCTGCGTGGAACCTAATGTAACAAAAAAAAGTGATTAATAAAATCAGCTGAATGTATAAAGTTTAGCCAAGTGCTTAGGAGTCAACCAAACTGCATACAAGTGGTATAGATATCACCTAAAATAATCAATTAGGGTTAATCAATTATTCCTCGTACCGTCCATGGATGAGGATTAGGAACGAGTACAAGAGAGGAATTATCAAAATATAGAGAATATACACCGTGACTGTTTAATTATTGACATTCTGCAATGGTATGGTAGTTCATGCTTGCATTTAACATATAAAATAATAACATCAAAACAAATACTTATAAACGACGAAAAGAACCTAAGTCAAAGTTTGTTCTAAGACTCTCAAAAGTATAGGTACAAATTTAAATAAACGTAGGTCAAATAACCGGTAAAAAAATCTGCGAACGGCGTCCCGAAGTTTTATAACCTTCGATAATAAAACAAATAATAAACCCTTGTTTTTGTTTTAACTTCGAAAACTTATTCTTTGTCAGTTGGTTGGCTTCACTTTTACTTCACTTTTACTACATCGGACGGTCATTGACATTGTGCTTTAATGTAGACGCTTAGAGGGTATAGTATAATTTTTGTATTTTCTAAATAATTGGGTCAAACATTAAGAACATATTTTTTATTGATTTACAACTAGTATAAAGTACTGAGTATCCTGTGAAAATATTGCTAATGAGTAATCAGTCACGAAGTAGACACCTTGAAGACTAATAAGGTTATATGGAATGTTCTGAGGAGGTATGGACGTGATATAGCTAGAATAGTGTTATCTACGGTAGTGTATAAATATGTTCACGGTACGTTAACGTGCTCTTTTAGCGGTCAAAGATTTTCTACAAAAACAGGGTACTTTAAATATTTACGGGATAAACATCCGATCTACTTAATTTGGTGATTGTAACCAAAATCAGTTAGGAAGATTACGGTGGATAGGTACAAGAGTAGAGGAAGGCTAAAGAAGGTATAGATGCAATATATAAGATATGATAATATATGTCTTTATATATAAATCTCTTCTGTACGTGTGTATGCCAATGAATTCCTTCTAAAAGACTGGACCGAATTTGATGAAATTTTGTGTGCGTGTTTCAGTGTATCCGAGAATGGTTTAAATTCATAATTGTACCCGGTAGGTGGTACTGCGGTCAGATAATAGTAAGCTCTTTTTTATTATCAGGGTGGGATAAAGTTCGCCGGACCTGCTAGTATATACATACATATAACATTTGTGAATACTGATTTGACAGTCGATAGAGGAAATTCAAAGCGAAAGATACATTATGCTGACCATTCTTACGTGGGAAAAAAAACGCTAGGAAGATGACAATGATTATTTCCTTTCGTTATAATGATGTTACATTAAAATATAAACATTGTGGTGAAATTAAATTACGAGTTTGCAGATCAAACTGGAGTAGAAGCTAGTATAGAATTCAGCGACAAAAAATAGCCCGAGGCGTGGGATAGTAAAAATAAATTCAATCTCTTAGAATTTGAGCTATGGGCTTTGCGTACCAAATTTTGCCTTTTCCCCTTTTAACGTCCAATTCGATATAGTTGTCATATCTTTTAGTTATATTTATTTATGTGTCATGTTGTAATGTTATATTATAATTTCTATGTACATGTATGTATAGTTACATTTGTTTTTATTAATAAGTAGCTTCTGCTCGCGACTTCGTTCGCGTGATATAGGTACTTTAGGCCAACGCTAACACATAGCGGAAGCTCTTAGAAGAAAAAAATAGCGATTTTGAAATATTCTTCATTGGTACTCCGCTCCTATTGGCTCTAGCGTGATGATATGTAACCTATAGCTTTCTTTGATAAATAAGCTGTCTAACACTGAAATATTTTTTATAATCGGACCAATAGTTCTTGAGATAAGTGCGTTCAACCTATTACACAAATAAACCCTCCAGCTTTATAATATTAGTATAGATTACTACTCTTTTCTCGTAATTAACTTCAGTCATTATTCAAATTACAATAACTGTTGAGTGGACCGATTCTAATGAAACAAAAAAATAATAACTCCTAAGGATATGCTTTATGAGGCTGAGGTTTTATTGTGAACTTAGTACTTTAGAAGTGATGCGTGGTCATACACGCAGACAGCCATTTCTAGATAGGATTGAAATTTATTCTATTACTTATTTCACGACATCTGCAACAATTTTATTCAGAAAATAGAAAATGTACAGACACTTTAGGTTAACGTTCTTATTATATGTATAGATGTTATTTTTTTGTTAGATTTTCCGATTTTAAATGTTATCAGTGAACTTGCTTTTTCTACCCTTAAGCTTATTGCTGGTTGAGTTGTAACATTAAAATCGCATTTGTATAATTTTACGATTATATCTACGATGTACTATCAGATCCGGGTTATTAGTAACAGCCCAAGCCGTGGTATGTTCTGTACCCTTGAGCTAGTTGGCTGAATAAAATCGGCTAAGTGCCTTAAGCGCTCGCCTTAGTAGTCTAATGAAGCTGTAAAGACCTTTCTAGGTGAACAGCGTAGTCAGTTCAAGAAAAAAAAAACAATTCATAAAAGTATGCAATTTCTCATCATTGTTTTCTCAGGAAATTATCACGTAAAATTGTCATCCGTAAATCGACTTTACAAATAACCAATTCTTTTTAAATCATATTATGTAGATTGTTAGAATAAAGAACAAATACAAGGAGAGAGGTTAGACTATCTTCGTAATTTATCAGTGTAAGCACTTTACTGTGCGAAGCAGTTGGCGCTCCTCGATGTTGACTTTACAGTGTAAGCTCCGGAAAATCCTTCTAATTAATTGTAAGAGTACTTAAATAATTAAAAAGTCGCTTGTTCTGCGTTGGCTGCAATTGAACAAGATGTCTTTGATGTTATAGCGATTGAAGCTATGTTTGAAGCAAATTTTGAGGATAATTTGAAACATTGAACAAAAATCCAAAAAAACGTTTAATTAGAAAAATTTAGTTTTTTAAATGTAATACCTAAAGCTTGCATAATAATGGGGTGGGACCTTTTTAAAAATGAACTATTTACGTGCGCTGAAAACGCATCTGGTAAATTCTATATTTTATTCCTGGCATAACGAAAAATCTCATTATATACGTATTGTGTCTAAAATTCTTGTAAGATTTGCTTAAATGTTATTAAAATATTTTCAAAAAAAAGCACAATTTTTTTTTGTAAATATATTTCAGTTTGATCTTGGCCCTATTTTATATAAAACAACTAAATTAAATTCCTGATACATTTTCACTCAATAATCATAAATGTGAGGAAGTAATTACGTCCTGGTTGAAAACACAGAAATATGAAGAAATATCATCACCTCATAAGTAGTCATTTGATAAATATTTGGCAGAATTGTAAATAACATCTGGACACATGGATTAAGCATATTTAAGTCACTTATTAAGTATGTAAGAACTAGTTATATACATGTAAATTAAAAATGTATATTATGTCGATAAATGTTTTATTTCCCATACAATTTGAAGTCACACAATAATTTATTTTCACAATATTGTAGTTTAATTTGTTATATTACGAAGTAAGATAGGGTAAAAATAAATTGAAGTAGTCATATACTAAAGAGTGAGTGATTAAGATCTCCGTCTTCTTGTTTTGGTTCAGCAAAAGCATTTGCCAGTGTCAATGTTTTCTTTCAATCGACTTTACAACATATGTATCTTACACAATAAGTGTTATCTAATTATTCCAATGTTCCACCAATATGGTGACTCTCTTGTTAGAACTTTCCAGTGAGTTTTTGTGGCATTTTAGAATTCATGGCCCTTGGTATTATTTCCCATTCACCGAATTATATTACGTAAAACACCAATTTTACAAAATATAGACCCAAATAAACAAGATAATGAATAACATATAAAATCCACTACATGACAGACCAGAATTCCCCAAAAACTTAAAGATAAACTTTAAAATTATTGACGAATTAAACCTTCGATTGTTTCGTTACCATTTTGTTACATTACATGTTAACAGTCGTGGTAGGGTAGTGGTTTGACCGGTAGAATATCATTGCGATGTACCCAGGTTCAAATTCCAGCATACCAACGAATTTTTTGAATTCACGTACATTTACTAACTTCAATTAGTAACAGGATCGACTGACGGTGAAGGAAATTATCGTGAGGAAACCTGAACCTGAGAAATATTCTTGCAGTACTACTGTATGTGGGAAGATATAGAACTGTTGATTTATCAGAGTTTAAAATCGCCAATACGTCGTGGGCTGGCGTGATGATCATGGCCATACTCTCCTTCAGGAAGAGGCTTACGCCCCTGCACTATGTCTGTTACAGGCTGATGATAATAATGATGACACGGTCATACTCTAAAGTACAGATTTGGTATCATTATCTTTCTTAATACAACCTTACGAAGTCAGAATATCTAGAAAAAAAACAATGCTAATTAAAACAGCGTTCCTTATGCCGTATTTCTTGCGTAAAACGCTGGTACCGAAAAAATACATAGCTATGGTTGGTTACAGCTCTAGTTTCCAGGAAATTCCCCGTTCACTCCAATTCATGGCCTACAGGGTTTATTTATTAGGGTCTCCGCTCATACGCCCGCCTTAAATGTCTATAATTTTGTTGTGGGTAAATGATTTTCTGTATTTTTGTTTACTGTAGTAGTTTTCTAATCTATTTTGTTTATACATAAGAATAAAAAAATCGAGGCAGACAAAAGGATAGACGACAGAAACAAAAAAGCAAAATAATTTAATTCTTTAAAGTAACATTTTGTTAAATTACATTATTTCTATACGTAATGTAAAATACGTAATATTCATTACGTATAGAAATAATGTAATTTATTAAAATATTGTTTATAATATTATTTATTTATTTATAATTCTAATATTAGTCTGGTTTTCGCATCTGTTATTTTTGATATGTCAAAGAAGGCAAAGGAAACTGGTTCACCTGATGTTAAGTAATCACCACCATCCATAGACACTAGCGATACCAGGAGAGTCACAAGTGCGTTGCCAGCCTGTGTATGGTGTGGGGGAGGGGGAAAGGGAGATGGGTCCTCGGCGCTCTCAAAGACCGAACGAAACGCAAAAGTGTAAGCACTATTACTTCACGTCGATGTTTCTGTGGGTCGGGTGGTAGTGCCCGGGACGAGCTGACCCATTCATGCTGAAACCAGTAATAACTTCAGCGTGGCTTTACTACCTACAAGCGCTTGGGTCAATTATTATACATAATTGTATATAGTAATCAAATGTACAAATATAAAGAAGACACATATGTTAATGTCACCTTATTTGTAGTCGGTTTTCTTTGTTTGTGATATCTGATTTGCAGAACTATCTCTAATAATCCCTTCTATTGCAAAAACTAAAACACCTAAAATGTTGATATGTCAATTAAATACTTACTACATACTTTATTAAGGTCACAAACTTAATACCTTAAAACCTTAAAAATAGAAAGACAAAGAAAACCCAAATACAAATAAGGTGACATTAACATTATATGTATCTTCGTTGTATTTTTACATTCTGCTGCCTCCGTTACCGATATAAAGCCTTAATAAATATTGTGTCAATACTTGACTAAGCCGATTAGTGCACGCATTGTGCTTTGCCTTTATTTTAGAAAAAATCTACGGTGAATATTGCATTATCGCGTTAACATTGTAAGAGTCCATTAAAACTTAGGCCCCCCAAATAGTAAATTCACTCAAATCTGTAGACTTACTTCTATATTATATAGGCATAAATCAAATAATGCTTGCAATGGCAAACTGAAAAAAATGTAAAACAGGGGCTTAACTTGCAAGTGTTCTGTGGATAGTTTTTTTAATTTTTTTTTTTAAATGACTACGCTATTGACCCAGCAAGGTCTTAACAGCTTCACCGAACTATTAAGGCGAGCGCTTAAGGCACTCAGCCGGTTTTTCTTTTGGCAACCAGCTCAAGGGTGCACAGCACACCTAGGCTTGGCTGTTGCCTGTTGCATGCAAAATCGCGACTTATCTAGCTAACCTAGCTAACCATTCATATATGTATGAGTTGTTGAAACGTATATGTGTACCAAGCATACGCGCCTCAACAACTCCTTCATATATTTTTTTCAGTTCGATAAGGGAAAAAAAGTAAACCCTACCACTTTCATGTGTAAGCGTGTAGGCGTGCACGTTTGTGGGGGTGATCGTGTAGTGTTGTAGCAGTGATGTGTATTTGTGTGTCACCGTATTGCGCAAGCAACGCACTCAAGGGCTCCCTACCAAGGGATCGAACCAAGGCCTGAGCCGCTGCCGTGGGAGGCCTAATCGGGTGTGCGGGAGCGAAATTAACCCCCAGACTATGGCGGCGTGATCTGTGGTTACGCGGGCGTGGGCGTGAACACGCTATGTTTCGAGGGACAGGCTGGTACTGATCGTTCGCTGACGTGATTGAATCAGGAGGGTCGGTAGAAATGTGTCGCGGACGTCTTTTATAACGCGCAGCGTTAGGTACGGGTTCATAGTTTGCGGCGGATACTACTAACGGACTGGAAATTATTTTGTACTTACATTCTACATTACTACAATGTAAAGTTGGTAATACAGGAAAACTACTGAAGTCCAAGTGTGCAAATTCTCATGAAGATCACGATGTAAATAAAGGCGTTAGAGCAACTTTTGTAAAAATAATGTTATCGTCGACTTGATTTTTGATGTATCCCAAAGAACTACTTTTTGAAGTTATTCCTTTACTTTTTTAAGAGTGTAATCGGCTACACAATCTCAATACAAAATAACAATATTAGATGTACACAGACTGCTATACTACGTATCGTCAGTGTGAAAACGCAAGTCGCGCAAATGCAATATGATCTGTTAGGCTTACCATGCTATTCTACACTCATGGCGCGAAAATCATTCTGCTTTATTCATTTGCACTAAAATTAGATATATTGCAAGTATATGTATCAAATATTTAAATGAAAAAAAAAAAAACGTCATTCATAATCTAACATGGTGAATTAACACTATGGTGATAATGAAAGTAGTAAAACAAGACATTTGTATTATTTTTCACACTTGTTTCGTATGTAATTTGTTATTCGTAAAAGACTAATATACTTACACAAAATAACTCAAGAAAAACAAAGACTCCGTGAAAATAGATAAAAACATGAGCAGTAGAAATTGTAACCACGTAGTCTGAGTTATTCTCGATTGGACATTAAATTGTATGGTTTGGCTATGACTAGATTATTGTTTTTAATAAACTAACAAATCGCAGCGATAACATGGCGTAATTGTAGAAGTATGACGTCATTCATAGTGACGTCATGAACAACCGAATATAACGTTAACTTATACAAAAATATAACACTGACTTTAGTTACGACGAATTATCCGTAGGTGTGACTGATTAACTGTCTGAGCGATCATGCCCAGCATCTAGTCGTCGGTCGCCTCTTAAGGTATCAAGATACATAAACAGCCGATATCTGACCAATGACCTGAGACCAATGGCGTCTCACATCGGGGTTTAATAATGAACAGCCGATAACTTTAACCAATAGCGTTTGAGGTCATTAGTAACACCATCAATATAGTCAATAGCGTGGTATCACAGGCCAATAGTGACTTCCACGTTATATTTGTTTAGACTTTAATTAGGTTGTGTATTTCAATGTCCACAGAGCGTGAGTAAAACCAGAATAAAAAGTAAAACAACAGAACTACGCTATTTTATTTTCACCTCCACTGCAGTAAAACAAAAAGGTCCATAATATCCAGTTTTATTGCGAAAGCGCGGTCGAGTTCACCGGAGTCACTTCCGTTGTGAAAAACAACAAAGAATCCAAGCGGAATTTCGTCTAAAGCGTTGCGGTAACTTAACCTTTAAGGAGTTATTTGCTATTTGTCGTTTAAATAGAATTTTACTTTTATATCATTGTCATATATATATAAAAATCTCATGTCACGGTGTTTGTATTCAAACTCCTCTGAAGCAGCTGGACCGATTTTTATGAGATTTTAAATATATATTTGGTAGGTATGAGAATAAGGTCGTAAAGTATATTTTATACCTTTAAGTGATTAGAGGTATATTCAGATTTTTTAATGTTTTGTATTCGCCATAAAAACACTTATAACCCCAAATTCTCATCTTCTTAACCCCACCCTCACATTTTTTTTTTGTTCGTGATTAACTAACTAGGTGCATGTCTGAGTGAGACCCGGAATTGTTCGTTTCCACAGCTGAAAACGGTGTGAGTCGCTGTAATCGGTTCCAGTTTTTTTTAAGGTTTATCGAGTTTGGAGATGCAATTGGAGCCGATAGGTAACCGATTTCATGCAAAAGAAGTGTTAGGAGTATATAACACACAGTCGACACAGTCAGGATGCCAATAGACACTTTGTAGTTACTTTCACTCTTGATTTGGTCAGAGTTTCGGCTTACAATAAATTTTCACATAGGAATGCGTAGATAACACCGACATCTTGCCTTTTATAGGCCGAACTATATAATTTATAAGACGAACTATATAAATCAAAGCAATTACTATTTACTATTAATTCTGCACAATGATATAAGTAATACAAAAATAATAAATAATGAGCAAATTAATATTATTTAAGTACATCAATTGTATATAATAATTGTTATTTATGTATCTGAAATATGTTTAAACATACAAGTATGGGTGTAGAGCAGCGATATCTAGCCTTTTATAGGCCAAATTATGGAAGTCAAAGCAATTACTAG
The DNA here is from genome assembly GCA_014332785.1 of Antheraea mylitta. Lineage (NCBI taxonomy): Eukaryota > Metazoa > Arthropoda > Insecta > Lepidoptera > Saturniidae > Antheraea > Antheraea mylitta. The sequence goes on along the minus strand of JACEII010000025.1, from coordinate 5,360,743 downwards.
TAATTAAAAATTCTGCAAAATACTTTGCGCAACACAAAAATAATGATAATGTAACAAATTATATCAATGCGTATCTCTAATATTGTGCTAGTATCAATGTTCCGGTCTTATTGTAGTCTCGCTTTTTGAATATGATGAGCGGCACCGGAGGTGGGTAATAACACTTGGCAAAGGATTACTTCGTTTTATAATATGTAGTGATGTTTCAAAAATAATTTAGATTCCCTCTCAACCAATATATACCCATACACACTTGTAGAATAGACAATTTTATCTTAAATACTCGGAACATCCATGTTCGACCTGAGAGCGGGGTTCATTACAACTGTGCAATTTGTCGGAACCATCAGAGTAGAGAAATCGATTCCTGTTCTATCGTACGACTAATCCAATCTAGAACGTTTCAGGTTTCTGATTGAAATGTGTCCACTAACTATAGAGTTTTCTCTCAGAAAATATCCTGCTTTTTTTCAACTATTTTCTTTATATATAATACAATATATGGTACATAACATATGGTATGCTACATATATACAATATATGGTAGGTAGCAGAGCCACGCTGAAGCTACTACTGGCTTCAGTATGAACGGGTTGGCTGGCTCGGGATATTACCACTCTCTCACAGAAAACCGACGTGAAGTAACAGTGCTTGCATTGTTGCGTTTCGTTCGGTCAGTGAGAACGCCAGAGGCCCACCTCTCCTTCCCCATCTTCTCTTCCCTTCTCCCCCCCCCCCCTCCCTGACACAGGTTGGCAAAGCACTTGCAACTTCTATGGTATTGCTGGTGTCTATGGACAGTGGTGATCACTTAACATCAGGTGACCCACATGTTTGGTTGCCTCCTATGATATAAAAAAAAAAATCTCACCAAAAACACCGAAAATATTATTATAAGTATTTTATTTTTATCCTTAGATTGTCTCGATATTATTCGTATAATGTAACACGATTTTATTCATAAATTTGTCTTCTGCGGATTTTTATTCAGAGGAGTTAAAAAAATTAGCTTGGCTTGTAATATACATTACATTATTAGAGCGAGAAAGATTTATAAAAAGTTGTCATCTATACGTGCCTGAAAAACTTCATGATCCGTAAAAGACAAGTAAGGAAAAAAGTATCTCACATTTAGCATTCGTTTTGATGAATTATGAGGGCTGAATTAATCTGAGATAGCTTCCCTCGCGGACTTTATACTACGATATTTTGTTACAGACAGTTGTTTGAACAAATTACTACTTTATTTTCGAGATAAAGTAAGCGAAATGAAGATCGACTGAAATTAAATAATTGTGGTCTTATATATTTTTGATATAAAACATTTATAGGTGAGGGTAAGCTTGATTGTTGGCGTGGCGACGCTTTTTTTCGAACTGACTACGCTATTGGCCTTACTAGGCCTTATTAGACACCCGCGATAATTCGCGGTATGGCCCACGCCGCGGCACAAGACACAACTTGGAGGATCGGGCGAGTCTTTCGTGAGAGGACACTCCTTAGTGGAGTGGTCGCCGAGACACTTAACGTACCTGGGTTTCAGGTAACAATTAAGTGCGGAGTGTCCGTACACCTGACAGTTGTGACACTGCGAGGGTACGGACGTTTTGCGCGGCGGCTCTACGGTGACGCCGGAGAGGCCGCAGAGGGTCGAGAGATTAAATATTTTTGCTTACCCTCCACGGTGCGGTCGAGAATGACCAACACCATATCGTAGGGCATTCTAGTGCGCGGGGAGCGCAAACAGTGCACCTCTTTGACAGGGAACTTCTGTTCCCTGAGGTCTTCGTATATGTCATCGATTGGGATTTCCAAAGGGACTCTGCGGATTACAATACGCAGCATACGCTCTTCTTCGAGCGCATAGGTGAAAAAAGCAAACTTATTATCGCGCAGGAAACGCGTAAGTTTGCGGTGAATAGTAGGGGTAGCTACCTTTACCTGAATACCCACGAGGGTACTCATGGCAGAGGTGATAGTAATGTCTGCTGCTTGCAGCAGACTAGAGATTTCGACCCAGGACGCTCTGTCCTGGATCGTGACAGGAGGTGGAGGGCGAGGCTTCTTACCCGTACTGCGGGGGTCGCAGCTTTGGGCGAGACTGGTCTAGGGGGTGTGGGAGTTGCCGTTGGGACTTTCGCGCCGTCGACGTTTGCGAGTTTAGAAGGCTTAGCGCCTTCATTCTCGGCCGAGCAGGGATTTTGGCGCTTATTGCGCGGTTTTCGACGCCACGTGACTTCGGTGAAGCCGTCGTCAGCGGGGGGATCCTGCTCCATGTCGGAGTCAGAGCCGGACGTATCATCACTAGAGGAGTGACGATTCGTCAGCTCGAAGTCGTTTGATTCCTCGATCCTAACTAGGACCGAGGGAGCGGGCATCGCGAAAGAGTGCTCAGCGCGATACTTCTTCGTAAACGCATCATAGTTCTCTATTAGAGAGGGATAGTTGCTTCCGATGAAGCCACGAAACCTAGCGAGTTCAGCTTCTAAAAGCCGAATCTCACTATGAGAGGCCATACCCAGGCCTAAGGAGGGGAGCGGGGCAGAGGAAGACATTAAAAACCTCCCTGCCAGAGCGGACTAAAAGTTGCGCAAAACTATAAAGAAAGGTTTACACTTCGGCGTGGCGACGCGAAATACGAGCTTAGCACTATAACGAAATACTCAAAAACAGTTGCGTCCCTATCTGTATAAACATAAGATTCAAACTGTTTGGTTGACCACTCGTTCCACTAGTGTTACGTGGCACGCGCCGGTGACCTAGCGGCCTTTGATATTTGCCGCCAAACATACCACGCCTGTGCCTAGTTGAATTTTTATATTTTGTATATAATAAAAATGAATATTTATGTAATAAAATAAATGAACAGTCATTATTTTATGGAACTAATTTGTAATGCTTTATCTTTTCAGTATGCCATAGCTGATAACTATCGTAATCTTATCTTTTATGTATATAGCTTATACTAAACAATTTTGAAGTTTCACATTTGCAAGACATCTCATGACGGCTCAATTTTTTTTAGATGATGACTTGGTAATATTAAGCACAAAAAAAAGAATCAAAAGAAGATAAATTAATACTGTTTCAAAGTCGTTTCTATATTCGTTTGCAAATAATTAATTAACATAAAATCAACAACATATAACCATTTAAAAGTGAAGCGGACATCCTTATGGTAGCAAGGAAAACCAATGGAGTAGGGTTTTAAAATAGAAAAGGGTTATGTCGATTAAAGTAGGTTTATGTGACCCGAACATGTTTTTATTCAAATTAAATGATCTCCGTTCGGGTATGTTTACGTGTTAAAGTTTCATGTGAAGTAAAATAAACACTTATGGTAATTATATTAGGGTTGCTTATAGAGTTGGCGAATATATGTGAACGATTGTGATGTCTGGAAATGAGGCTCTTCTCTGTGCATCCACTAAAAACGTTGTAACTATTTATGTTTTGTAAAAATATGTAACATGAATAGATTAACCAGACTGAGTTTCTTGCTAGTTCTTCTCGATGATTAGGTTGTATTCTGAACCGGTGGTAGCTTTGACTTTCATAAGTGCCTTCTTCAATTTTTAATTGCATAATTCAAAAATGAATACATGTACGATTAGCTTAGAATAGTTTAGCTAGGTCAGATCGGGTTTTTCTTCGGTAACAGACCAAACCGAAGTGTGCCGTGCACCCTTGAGCATGTTACCTAAACAAAATCGGCCGAGTGCCTTAAGCGCTCGCCTTAGTAGTCCAGTGAAGCTGTGAAAGGCAGTAAGGCCAATAGAGTAGTCAGTTCCAAAAAAAAAAAAATTCACGTGCGACTGAATAACATTTCTTAAATATTTTCGATTTTGTCAATAAATAGTTTATAAACAAATCAATTAATTTTCTTGAAGAAAAAAAAAAACAAGGAATATGTTAGATTGAATACTAATGAAAAGCATACAATAGAATTAATTATGTATAATTATATGGGCGCGCGACCGTGCTGCTATTTGGTTTCAATGTAAGTAAGTAAGAAATGAAATCAAAGTTTCATTATCTGTAGTGCCATCTATTAAGTAATTCAGAACTATTAAATAACACAGGAATTAGCAACTTTTTGTTATAAAGTAAATAAAATATAGAAAAGTATGAACAGCTTACTATGATAAGTAACGAATTAAATTAATTATGATATAATAGAAGTTTTGGTTATGTTTATGGATGCGGATGGTACAGAAACGTGACGTCATATTGCCGTAACGGACTTTCGTTGCATTGTCGTCTAGTTACCTCTTAGTCGCGCCTAAAGAATCTATCGCGCGATACAGTGACACAAAATCTTACATCACTGCAACAACATTACACCTATCACCAGCACACACGTGCACGCATACACGCTTACGCATGAAAGTGGAAGGGTTTTGTTTATTTGCCTTATCGAACTGAAATAGTTTCGATAATTATCTGATACGAAATATATATAAGAGTTGTTGAGGTATGTATGCTTGGTACACATATATGTTCCAACAACTCATATATGTATGAATAGTTAGCTTAGGTTAGCTCAGATAGGTCGCGAATTGCACATATCAAGCAAAAGCCCAAGCTGAGGTGTACAGTGCACCCTTGAGCTAGTTGTCAAATAAAATCGGCTGAGTGCCCTAAGCGCTCGCCTTAGTAGTCCGGTGAAGCTGTTAAGACCTTGCTGGGTCAAAAGCGTAGGTCATTTCGAGAAAACGAAAAGTTATACTTTAAAAATATAGAGAAATTCAGGATTAATCCCATTAAACTATGTTCGCGGTAAATCCACACACTCTCTGAGGGCGTAGTCAGATTAATGAGATAACATGCAAGTTCCATGCTTTATCTCGGGATATAACCTCGTACGGTCATGTCTGAGCATCTACTTACAGTTTTAAGCTCGTTTCAACTCGAAATTTAGCGTTTTATATGGATAATGTATTTCGTGTGAAATCAAGCTATGGATGCTTATAGTTGTTTTGGTGCGTTTGTATTTTTGTCTATACTATATCTATACTAGTCTATACTAATATTATAAAGAGGTTATGTTAGGTTATTATTATAAGGTTTGTGACGTTGTGAATTGTGACGTTGTAGGGGGTAATCTCAGTAACTACTGGTCTGATTTGTACAATTCTTTCATTGTTATATAACCCATTTATCGAGGATGGTTATAGGCCATATATCATCACGCTAAGACCAATAGGAGCGGAGCAACAATGAAGAATGTTTAAAAATCGGGGTGTTTTTTCCTCTTGAGCGTTTTCGCTGCATGTTACTTTGCCCAAATTAACTATGTCCACGCGAACGAAGCCGCGGGCAGAGGCTAGTAAATTATGCACCGAAAACCAATAGAAGGGTGTATTGTAAAAGCACACGGTAGGAGTGAAACTTATAATAAACATTGTTTTTTATATCATAGAAGGCAGAGGAATAGGTGGGTTACCTGATGTTAAGTGATCACCGCCATCCATAGACACTTGCAACACCAGGGGACTCGCAAGTGTGTTACCAGCCTGTTTTTGGGGAGTGGGGTGTGGGGGAGGAGGAAGTGGAGAGAGACGGATATCCGGCGCTCTCATTGACCGAATGAAACGTACCAATGCAAGCACTGTTACTTCATATCAGTTTTCTGTGAGAAGGTGGTACTATCACGGGCGAGCCGACTCATTCATGCTGAAACATGTAATAACTTCAACGTAGCTCTACCTACCTAATTACACTACTCTGTATTAGTCACGCCATATAATTTAAATAATTTGTTAAAAATACAAGAAAACGCCTTGGCGTGGTTTTTCCAGGCGGTCACCCATCCAGGTACTGATCGCGTCCAATGTTGTTTAACTTTGGTGATCAGACGTGAAGCGGTGTTTCGAAAGAATAGCAAAAAAAATGCAAACCAAACACTTTCTTGCCCATATACTAGTATAGTGCACCAAATTGTAGATTAATTTCGCTTCTTCCGCGGTTAGGAATGACATAATTTCGTTATAAACGTCTATATTACAATTCTTCTTAAATATATATTTTCCTCAAAACGATATTATTGTAAATTTTAATCAAAGTCTCCATACACGAAAGCAAATAAAAATCCTAAATTACTTTTTTTGAGGTCTGCTATCTACCAGCGAACATCCCGTGAAAGTCGGTTCAACTATTTTGGAAATAGCACTACAAATGAAGCCGCAGACAAATAAAATAGCCTATGTCATAATTTTAGTTATGTGTCAATAAAATTCCAATTCAAATAGGTCTAGAGCCGTTTCAGAGATTACCCGAAACATACAAATAAACATGCCGACAAAATTTGAAAACAAATAATTAAAAATAACGTTTTGTTAATTGTAGTCATATCCATTCACCAAAAAGTTGTTATTTTAATATTACATACACAAACTTTACTTTTATAAAACATTATAGATTACAAATCAAAAATTAGGAACAAAACTAACGTAGAATAATCTTTTTGTATAGGAACACAAAATAAACTAAGCGATAAAAACATACCACGTTACCATGGCAACGTATATAATACCAACGCTAATACGCAGCGATACCCAGCGCGCTTTTTTAAAAAAAATTAAATTTCCCGCCATCGGCAAAGATATTTAGTACATGTACCATATGAGTCTATAAATCTATGGTCACAATAATATATTTAATTATATTCAGATTATATATGGTTTTTATATTATCATGTATTTGATATTATTTTCATAAAAATTATATCTAATTTAAAATATATTTCGTTTTTTTTTTCTTATCATCGATAAAATATTGTATATTTTCTTGAAATAAGTTTTATATGAAATAAGGAGAGAGAATAATAGTAAAGCTAATTGGCTAAAAACTATTGTTATCATATTCATTTGTCTAAATTATTCAATATTTAATTTGATATATTCATATTGTAATAGTTTAATGTATATTTAGTTCAGTATTTAATGTAAAATATTTTGGACTAAGTTGGACATTTCGTGGTTTAGTACAAAAAATAGTTCTTAAAAATTAAATAATAATGTAATAATACATTTTGCATAATAATTGGAATTTCACATTACATCATTTATAATTATTCAAATCTTGTAATAAATCCAGTATTTTTTTAAACCTTATACTGCCAAACTGTTTGCTAACCTTTGCATCATAAGGTCTATTTTCGTTCGTATGGCGCTTAAATCTTTATGGTTTTTCACTAATACAGGTGTTAAAAAGGATTTTAAACAATTTTGAAACATTTTTCATTAGTGCTCCGCTTGTATAAGTTTTAGCGTGATGATATAGAGTATAGCGTTTTTAATAAATGAGCTATCGAACACTGAAATATTTTTTTAAATCGGACCAGTAGTTCCTGAGATTAGCCCATACAACTAAACCAACAAACTCTTCAGCTTTATATATTAGTAGGATTATCTATCTTCTATCTATACTATAATAAAACTGTAACAAGTCAAAATCTGTACATTAAATATTTTTTGAAAATTTTAATCAAGGTATCTTATGTTATCGATGTAGAAGCCAAAAATAATCTTTATACAAATGTTGTATGTCTGTCTGTCAGTCTGTCCCTATGAACACGCATCACTCTGAAAGTACTAAACGAATCTTGACGAAACTTGACATAATGATAGCTAATTAACGCATAACTAACGCATTAGTTTTATTCCAGTTCCGTAAAATTTCATTTCAAAGTAGTGTCTTATAACTATAATAAAACTGTAACTAGGGCAAAACTTTAAAACATTAAATATTTTTTGATAATTATAATCGAGGTGAACTATGTTATCGATATAGATGTCAAAAATAGTCTATTTACCATTTTTGTCTGACTATCTGTCTGTCTCTGTGAACACGTACCACTCTGAAAGTACTGAACCAATTTCGACAATATTGACACAGTGGTAACTAATACTACAAGATTACATTTAGGATACTTTCTGTCCCATAAAACACAAGAGGTTCTCTAGGGTGACGGATGAAAAACTAAAATTTGTATTCAATGAAATTCTTGACGGATTTTGGTGAATTTTCTATGTGATATATATAGATACATATAGACAGATTAGCTAAACGTTTAAGTTATACTTCATATTTTTATCGTTTTGTATTCAGGAAATCCTTGGTACCATCGAACCGATTTTGAATTTTTTTTTCAATGTTAGAAAGGTATATTATCCCTCAGTGTTATAGATAATGTTTATTTTGGAAAATTGTTTTCAATAGTTATTCACAAAGAATGTAATTTAAATTGACAAATATTAATTTATCGCCAATACTTAGAAGACATTTATCGGCAATATGTGTAGGTTAGTATTTATCTTAATTTTACCCGGTAGGCGATGCTGCGAATGGGTTTAGCTTTATTTTAGAAAATTTCTCATACACCGACTATATTTGAGTGAGTCCCTGTATAGTTCGGATCTACAATTGAAAACGGTAGATGTCGCTGCGATCGCGTTTCAGTTTTATTAAGATTTTTCGTGGATAACAATACAATTCAAACAGGTAATAATCGATTTTGTGCAGACGAAGTTGCACATGTCAGCTAGTATTATATAAATCTAATTATTATGTGAAAGTAAATAATAACTTTCCTTTTTAGTTTGACTGCCTATTACAAATGGATTATTAAAATGCATCTCAGTTATACAACATCTCTAATTATGCGTATTTACTTTATTATTTAAGTTATTTAATTTATTCAAGTGACACGCTGACTACTACAATAGATAACTAGATGTGTTAAGGCTTCAGTGAAAAATATGTGTATATCTAATATAGTTTTAGCGATAAAGGATATAACAATTTTATTTATTCTACAATTTTAACATACAACGGAGAATTTCGAAGGTTTCCTGTTCAAGGAAGTGAATTATCGTATCAAATTTCTTAGCGGTTCAAATAATAAGGGTATTTTGAATATTAATAGAGGGAGCCTGTAAAATCTTTTATTTTAATGGATATTGTTGCATTAAATATTGACGGGTATTAATTAGGGGTAAATATTTAGAGTGCTGGAAGCCTAGATCCCCTCTCCCTCTCCTATCCTCTCTCCCCCTCCCCCAAACACAAGCTGGCAATGCACTTGCGACTCCCTAGGCATTGCTAGTGTCTATGGGCGGCGGTTATCATTTCATATCAGGTGACCCGCCTGTTGATTTGCCTCCTATGACATAAAAAAAATATTATGACAAATCGAAAACAAGTTGAATTATTAACAAAGTTTAAAAGGCATTAATCTGAATTTTAGATAACATAATATGATTTTTGCAAGCAGTTTATTAATTGTAGAAGGTCATATGAAGCATTCCAAAAGGCATCGAAAAATGTAGTGGTTAAATTCGCACGTTCTGATTATATAGCTGAATGTACACGCGTTAGAAGTTATACTTCTTTGGCGTAAAAAGATAAAAATCTTTTCAAAAATTTTATCTTCCGCTTTATTCCATGTTTGTAGAAAAAACGACACTAACAATAGGAAAAAGGTTTTAATACATTAAAAGTTTTAATATAAATAAATACAAACAACAAATACAAAGAAAGAAAATGTTGACTATAGCTAACTTCAGGGTGTCCGATTTTCGTGACGGTGTGCGCGCGCATCGTAAAAATATACTTTCATCATTGTTCTTTAACGTGCAAAAAATAAAGGTTTCGACATATTGTGCTAAGGTTGTAGACTAGTTGATCAGACCCTTTCGCGTTGAATAGTCACTGCGTTCTTCATTTATTTATAATGAATCTAAATGACTGCAATCCTGACATCCGTTAACAATTAGGTTTTTTTTTATTTTTTTAGGTGATAGTTACACACTTTTTACCATTTATATTACTCTTAAATCTTCGTATACGATAAAGGCGGAAACACACTTTGAAAAGTGATACGAGGCAACTTGTTAAAATAATATAAACACATCAGGCACATTAATATCACGTTACATCATGACACGCTTCTAATATCAATAACAATGAAAGTATGCTAAATAAAAAAATGAGTTTACTTTTGAATGTACAAACATGAGGAAAAAGTGGTATTTCAAATATTAATACAATTATTGAACATTCAATAATTCAAATTATCGCATGTATAACGGAGAGTGTTCTGAGGAACTCTTTAACATGGTGCCCTCTTCACCATTTCAGACTCGCACCTCCCGCCGCTGGCTGGCTGCCCACTCGCACACCTTGAAAGCTAGCAAGATGGCGACTACCGTGAGGTTCTCTCGGACCTTCCTTATGCGTACGCTAGCGTTGTGGAATGGGTTGCCAAGCACCGTTTTTCCTCAGGACTATGATATGGGGCTCTTCAAGAAAGGACTGAAACGCGCTCTTCAAGGTCGGCAACACAACATTGATGCTCCTGGTATTGCAGTTGTCCATAGGCGACGGTAACCATTTACCACCAGATGGGCCGTCTGCCTGCATGCTGCCTTTTGACATAAAAAAAATTCAAAATGTTTATAATACTGGTACTTGTGTGGAATAATTGTAACATAAAATAATAGTAAAATATTGATGTATTTGGTACCAGCTGATTCCTGCCCGATTCGTTGGCCATTATGAAAAAATGGCAAAATGTCACGCAGGAAAAATTCCCCATCGAATGGCCGTAGTTCTATGCTAATATATTAAGTAGTTTTGAGGCTCAAAGGAAGTGTTTTTCATTATGTATAAACATAGCTATAAAATGTAGATTAATAAAAAATAATTAAACCTGCATACGTTGTTTCCTTTTTACTGCAGATACAAATAGAATGTTAAATTGTTCTTCTGATGTATCTCATCGGAAAGTTTCTAAAACAAGTAACAACCATTCTAGAACCACTGACACGTAGCGTAGAGTGTTGTCTAAGTACACACGACGTTCGACGCATTGAGTGGCCTTAATACCCAAGCTCCCGGTCACTTGAAGATTTGGGTCGCTCTGGTCGAATAGCACGTGAGTATATTGCATTGCATTGGGTGCTTAATCGATTCAATACACGTCATGTTGCAGGAGGTGTTTTAAAAGTATGTAATTTAGTAAATAAAGAAGATTCAAATAATTACGGACTTGGGATCGTAGTTAACGGGCTGGCAGACTGTAATTGGGACTGTTGTGGAGTACTACGAGTTGTCTGCAACAACAATTGCACACGACTTAAACGTAGTTTATTAAGCTCTCCTCTAAAATCCATTGCAAAGACTTCTGCGCATCCTATTTTAGAATCTCCTAATGTTTATCCTATTTTTTTTTATATTATAGGAGGCAAACAATCAGGTGAGTCACCTGATGTTAAGTGATCACCAAAGTCCATAGACACCTGAAACACCAGTGGAATCGCAAAAGCGTTGCCACCTTGTGTGTGGGAGATGGTGAGGAGAAGTGGGCCTCCGTGGCTCTCATTGACCGAACGAAACGCAACAATGCAAGCACTATTACTTCACGTCGGTTTTATGTGAGAGGGTGGTACTACCCCGAATGAGCCGACACATTCATGCTGAAGCCAGTAATAACTTTCCCGTAATATTTAAATGATTTGCACCATTTAAATATTAATAACATACTGTAATTTATATTTCCTTAATATATATTAGTGCCTAGTATTACTACTTGACCTTAGACTTTCCCTTTTACCCTCACAAAGGAAAGCATGAAATTTCTGTTACGTATGATGTACCCTAATGAAAAGAACTTACGAGAAACTTGTTCTAATACTTTGTTTTTATATAACAATTTGCGTTGTTCATAGTGTTTCCATTTATTAAAGTTTCACTATCATTACTTTGGTAGTCGCGTTGTGTTCCCATGGAAATTTAATCTGAGATTCTACTAATAAATTGTAATCGGTTATAAATGGAAAACGCTTTATAAATTATTGCCAATAGGTAAGGGTATGTTGTGTGGAGAAAAGAATGTGTCATTATAACCAATACCTGAC
>JACEII010000025.1:5332207-5348812 GCA_014332785.1 Antheraea mylitta | reverse complement strand
AATATATAAATCTAATTGGGAAAAGGGCGGAGAGGAAAGGAAGAGGAGAGTGGGAAGGTGAGGAGAGGTGGGCCTCCGGCGCTTTCACTAACCGAACGAAATGCAACAATGCAGGCACTGTTACTTCACGTGGGTGTTTTTGTGGGTCGGATGGTAATACCCCGGACGAGCCGACCCATTCATACTGAAACAGCGTGACTCTATCACCTACTTTATACACTTGGGTTGGGGTTTAAGGGGTGTCGAGTAACATCTTAAGACTTGAGACACCCAAGCCAACCTCACCTGCACGTGGTGCACCCTGCTGAATAACGAACGAGGCAATGGCGAAAGCGGGGTGGTAGGATTTTACAGCTCGACTGGGTTGCAACCACCATGCATATGGCGAAAAAGCCCGTCATAGTGACTCGCTTCTGCGCGTCGCGTTTCGGGATCAGCCTGTGCATATCCAGTACCGGGTGACTTTCGTCATTATGGCCTGCATGACAGCGGCGACCGGCGATGGATAATCTGTCTCTCGGTGGTTGCCGATGTTTTTAGATTGTACTATGCTTAACATCAGGCATAGTGCAGTTTTAGCTTCAACTAAAAAAAAAAAACTCAGCCGATTTTATTTAGCAACCAGACCAAAGATGCAGGACACACCTCGGCTTAAGCTGTTATTTTGGCTACGTAACATTGCATATTTAAACAAGCTAAGCTACACTAAGCTTACTATTCATACATATAGGAATTAGTGAGACACACGTGTATTAAGCATTGTACCTCAGCAACCCATCCGTGTATTTCGTGTCAGATAACTAAGTTAAACAAAACGGCTACATAAGTTAGCTACCCGTCTATTTAAAAGTTTATCTCCGACATACACAACTGGGATTCAATAAACTCAGCGTGACGAACAATCGGTGAGAGCCAGTGGAGCGTATATTAATGTGGCTAGTATGGTTTGACTTCACTCATGACGAGGGCTGACACAATGGAAAAAACTCCTTACAACTTCGGATATAGCACGGTCGATATTACGTCAAATGCTTACACTTACACTAAGCCCTCGTATGTAGACAAAAGGATATTTCCCCTAATGTGTTCACGTAGGTAGAGTTTACCTAACAACTAAGGGCAACAGTTCTCCGAGTTTCGCAATTCTCTAGGCGTCAGTTTGCGGTAATTGACGCGTTAAGCTGGTAGGAATATTTTCAATCTGTTTTTATTGGTGGCCATTTATTATAAGAGTAAAGAGAGATAATCCATGGTTTCTTAGAATTGTTTTTTTTTTCGAACTAACTACGCTATTGGCCTTGCTACACCAGACTACCAAAACGAGCACTTAGGGCACTCAACCGATTTTGTTTAGGTAACTAGCACAAGGATGCACGGCACCTTCGGCTTGGGCTGTTACCGAAAGAACCCGAGTCTGACTTAGCTAAACTTTTCTAAGTTATTCATACATATATTCGTTTGTGAGTCATACAATTGAAACTGCATGATTCAGAAACGCTTACATGTATATCGGAAATGTTCTTTGAATTGAGTTATTGTTTACTTTTTTTCTATCTCATGTAGAGTTTTTGACGGGGTCTTGGAACGTCATGTAGTGGATCTTATATCTTATTTGGTTTTGACAGGCGTTTTGACAGCGGCGGCGAAATTTACCTTCATATTCTAGCTATATTTTTTCATTGCCTGAAATATCAGTTCAAAAAATCTGTGAATAAAATCTAGCCAGATCAATTTATCGTCATCGAAACTACCTGCATACTAAGTGTCACGGAAATAGATGACGCCGTTTTCGAGATCCTACGTATATACGAATATAAAAATATACAAGAATTGCTGATTTTAACGTATTAGATATAGCTTAATTATTGTGCACAAGTAAAGTGGATGGGAAATAATACCACGGAGCATGGATTTTGACCTGCCACAAGAACTCCCAGGAAAAGTCTAATAAGACAGCCACCATCTTGTTAGTTCATTGAAATGACCGCAGAAAACTTGTAATATCGTGAGGTTTTATTGTGAACGCAATACTTTAGCAGTGGTACGTGTTCAAACAGACCTACAGACAGATAGAAACACAAACAGACTTAAAAAAAATTACATATAATATTTTAATGTTAATGTTAGTTTCATAATTATGCATTTTATATTATATATTTATGATATTATATTTTACATTCCTCATTTATTTACTAATTTAGGCTTTTACTCTCCGGTCAACAGAATATCCAGGTCATATAACTCATTCTATAAAATATGCGACATTTTTTCAACTACACGAAATCATTTCAAAACAGCGATAGAGGCTTAGCAGTCTATTCACAAAATATGGTCTTAATCGGTTACGTATTTCTTTTTTGTCTCTTTTTGTTACTTTGTTATATTCATAATATTTTAAAATATAATTCTAGAGTATCAATTAGTTTTAATGTTCTATTTCTCTTTCTGTTAAATTCCCTGGTTTTTGTATTTTTATTTTAAATCTTCAAATGTGTAAAATAGTTTGATACTTAATTTTTTAATATTTAATTTATTGTTGGAGCATGCCGTGGTTGTCTCTAAATATGACTACATTTATAATGTATCACAATAGTCCTACTTTTTATATATTGACTAATGTATTGTCATGTTGAAGACCCTAAAATAAATAAATAAATAAAATAATGTTATTATATTTATAGAAGATATATATCTGCCTTAATATGTTACACTAAACGATTATAAGCAAAATATATCTAATAATCTTCTTCATTTAAAATTTTCCGGTTAAGTTATAGAGAGAGTTCATTCAGAAAATTAAATTAAAATTAATTAATACACTTTAAAAAAACAATCTCGGGAAAATTAGACGCGAACAATTCGTCTTGGGGTGATATTAAAATTGTCACCATTCCAGTCACGGAGTAACACAATTATCACTCTCATTTTGTAGGGGCCAATTTCTGTCAACGCTTGGAGAGAATGTTAAAACTCCTTTTGTGTGGCCATGAAAATAGCGAATAATGAGGTTACAAAGTTTTTACTTCATCCTAAGGTATAAATTCGAATATTTGCTTGTTTATGTATTTGTTACACATTCACGTTTTAACTATTCAGGCACAAATGTTGCATACAAGTGTCCGAGCTACGGTAAGGACATAGAATACCTCGTCCAGAAAGAACGTGAGCGAAATCCCAAGCCAAAGATTGTGTATAGATATTATCGTTTGTATTTCTTATTGATTTTTTTTTGGAAATGGTAAAACTGTATTAAGTATTCTGCAAATATTGTAGATTGTAGACGTAAGGAGCGCGAATTCTGAACAATAGATACTTGTAAATAAAGCTTCTTTGAGTTAAAGCAAGTAGATGTTATGGAAAAGAAGTTACTGTGACCATTTTGACGTGATAACGTTTTATAAACCGATGAATCGGCTGCATGCACGATAAAGCATGACTTATGTCACGTTACGTCTGAGTCGAACGTGCAAGCGAGAGCGCGAACAAGCGCTAGAGAGGCACAATTGGACTAAGCGTTCGGCTTCTGGCGCATCTATCTCTATTCCACTTCATCGGCCGATGCGTCCGATTTGTTATCTAAAATTATCGTCTGTAAACCGACTTGACAGATTTTTTTTTATTCGTAGTATTCAATCTCGTTAGCAGTTGGTAAACAAAAAATAATGAAAACTGCTTGAGAAACTAAAAAAGACACATTCTTACTTAACTATATTTCCGTCTATTTATATACACATACCGTAAAATAAACAAAGAAGATGATAGCAAAAAGTAATATATGATTTAAAATATTAGTTATCTAGCTTTTGGGCGCTAGTTCGCTCGTGTTAATATAGATTTGAATTATCCCTCAGGAACAGTGCTTCTTTTTACATAACATAAAAACCTTTATTTCATAAATAAAAACGTCAAATCCACAACGCGGATTCTCAATCAATTTTGACTGCTGAATACTAAGGGCATTTTTAATTTGACCACCAAACTCATCCCGATAAGATCCTAATATTTCTTTATTTCATTTATTTAAGATCCATGAAACTGAGTTCGATGAATAAAAATTTACTTGAACCCTGCTAAAAGTGAATAGGTAACAATATGTACAGGATAAAAGAAAGTGTTTCAATCTAATTAAAAATAAATATAAATTAAAATTAGTTTTTTCTAGAAAATACCGCAAAAACATAAAAAAATATGAATCTTGAAACATAAACTATTATAAAAAGAAACTTGCGGTAAAAAGGATAATGTTGGCCTACGTCAGTTCTTGATGATGGTTAATTATGAGTTACTGGAATACTAAAAGGTATTTTTTGAATATAGTACGTTAATAAAACTTCGGTGCATACATACATTTTTTGATGATCCTAATCTCATCTAAATAAATTTTAGGACATAGTAGATTTTAGACCATAACAAGTTGGATGCGGACGCTTAAAAAATGAAATACGTATTAAATACTTGCTTTAAATAGGTTTCGTACTAAATGCACCGCTCTCGTCCGAGGAAAGCCCGCGTTATCCTTTTTTCGTAAGTCTAAGCTAACCTAACCAAAGCGAGACAAAAGAGCAAGATGGCGAACATTCAGCGAGCCTGGTGCATTTTAAACGTAACCTTTTTGAAGCAGGTATTCAATACGTATTTAACTTTTTTATAATAACACCGTTAAAATTTAAGAAAACATAAAACGCGTTTTTAATGGCCACGTGACAAACGCAAATTGTAAATTTGTACCGGTTCGCACAAGAACGGTTACAAGGTGAACCCTCAAATTGTTTTACAAATTGTTTACATTTGCTATATAGCACGATCTATTTACCTGCCTCTGTGAAAAATGTTATTTTATTTTTATTTATTAATAACTATACTGTTTGCTGCCATTATATAAAAAATAACTAAGATGAATTCTCATTTTTGAAATCTATTTATAAGTAGTGGTAACGCCATCTAGTAATACCTCGCAACAACTCCAAATATCCCACCCCTTTCTAATGCCGCCCTAACTTTCTTCTCGCAACGTCTATCGCGCTGACGTGACCTACATACTTACTTTCGCTTCTTCGTTTCGCTTCCCGCGCTCCTTATTCCATTGAGGAAGTAGGAGATAACATCGCGCCGTTTTAGGTGAAAACCTATGGATATTTCGCTAACCCGCATCCGTATGGTGGAGATGATAGTTCCGGATACCAGACTTTGTAGTGATCATTGTGAAGGTGTATCGCAGTGTGCTGCTGGAGGTGCTCTGGGCGGCTGTACATGGTCGTGGAGGAGAAACCACCAAGCCAGTATATGACTTCTCGCTTCCTTTCCATCACTATTCTTCCCTTCGTCATTGCGACGACGGATACCCGCCGATATTCGGCTCTTGCGTCTCCAACTAGGCTAAATAACTAAATAACATAAATCAATTCAGTACCTTTATTTCCTGTTTGTTAAGTGATAGTCTTTTGATGTGAATCATCTATAGGGGCACCCTCAATCTGATTTTGCCATGGCGACGTGGCGACACAAACCACAAACTTTGCTTTTTTAACAAAATATTCAAAAACATTTGCAATACTATCTACATAAACATAAAATTCAAATAGTTTTATCGGCCACTCGTTCTGCGGCACGCGCCAATGACCTAGCGCCCTTTGATAATGCCGCCACACACACCGCGCCCGCGTGTATTGTCGACGTATTATGAACTGAGGCATCGGGTCATAAATCACATATATTTGCTGTCTCGCTCGTACTTACAGGTCTTATGGAGAGGTGTAGTGATGTGCGTAAAAATTGTAGAGGTGCATATTAATAACGGGATAGATACGATCGGTAAATTATGTTAAGTATTAATAGGAATAAATTTTCGCTATCTGAAAATAGAAGTTTTTAATTCGTAAGCTAAAATGTTTGTTTCTACGTAATCGCGTTTTCTCGAGTTGTTTTGATTGGCCCAAGTCTCATCAAGATAAATTCGTGGCCGTTGATCGTTGGTTTTTCTGAGAAAGTCTACTTTTCGTAAAAAAATCCACTCTGGCACAAACTATATCCGCTCTTTCTATTTAATACTTTCGTCCATGGGCATTTTTTACAGTTATATAGTTGTTTTATAGTTGAATTTTTGTATATTGTAGTTAATAAAAATGAATATTTATGTAATAAAATAAATAAACAGTCATTATTTTATAGAACTAGTTTGTAATAAAAAATTTCGCTGTTCCACATCTGCCAGGCGACCCAAGACTGCTCAATTTTTTTCTATATGTAGAGTCAAATTAGGTACCGAAAAGAAGTAGAATAAATTATTTATGAATTAATAGTGTAAACAAATATGTATTATTTACATATCAATATATAATCTTTAATTACACTTTTATCACGACTACTTACAATAAATTATCATTTACCACTCTACTTTAAATATATAACTTATACTTAAATATATACTTATATAACTTTAAACTTTGCGAACAGTCTTGTTTATTTTACAAATAGTGTTCATTTATGATGAAATAAGTATTAAGAAAATACACAAGAAAGTGATAAGAAATCGTCTGTACTTAATTGTTGTTTTTATTCGATGGCAAATAATTTTTCCCAAACGGAGGTAGAATAGACGTCGCGTCGTATGCTTACACAGTGTGTATATTGAATTTTGTTGTTTACCAACTATAATATTAGGGTATTTGGACATCGTACATAGTACCTAATTATATACGTAGTTTTTAATATTAGCTGTATTAAAAACAGTATATTACACAATGTCTTACACAACATTTAATATGTACACCACCAGTCAACGCACACATAACACTCGACCGCAGGACTAACTTCCACACCACATACGCTAACTCGAGGCCCTTTGCCACACACATACACTAAACTTTTAATTTTTATTTCTATCTTTCATTGTTTATATTATATGTATGTTTTTAATTTATCTATATATTAATACGTAAAGCAAAATCTTTGTACCCCTTTTAGAACTATATCCCGTGAACTGGTGAACTTGAAATTTGGCATAGTTAAAGTTTATATGACGGAGAAATGCAGAATACTGTTTATTTTATATAAAATGCATTAAAAGAACATTAAATTAATTAAAATATGCACTACTCACACTACTGCTTGAATTTTACACAACATATACACACATGTAAATAAAAAAAGACATTTTGATAGCCGTCAATAATTACATACTTCAAAAAAGGTTATGAAGGAGGTTGCTATGCACGACTGTATGTATTTTTTAACTCTTACGTTCCAATTACCATTTTTCATTCTACATTCAACAATGATATTATAAAATATAACTATTATTGTAATGATTATTACTTTTTATGGTGAACTCACTTCAAATGAAGAATTAATAAAGAAATGAGTCATATAATACTTTGTATAATCCAAATAACAAATTTTGTTCATAGAAGTAATCCATGACTTAGACCTCCGCGGTTACAATGTTGCAATTCAACCTTATGTATCAACAAAAAAGAATTTATTTTCAAAAGCTAATGGTAGTATTAAAAACGTCTTTGTCTTGAATTCACTATTTGATTGTATTGTGCATCCATTACTTTTCCAAACGATGATACTGGGCATATAATTATTTCTCATAATGAACAGACTACATTTAATTCATTATCACCCAGAAATACCACCCCTTGGTGTCGTGTAAAATTAATTGAAAATTGTGTCATGGGTTACGATAAATTTCTTTATTTTCGTAAAGTTACCTTTGCTTAAAATTTGAGCTTTACTACATGGTTTTTATTTCCAATTTATAGTTAATTTTCATTTTCATTTACACATCGATTTCACGATCGTCAGGGCCGGGTGCCTTTCGTCCGGCGGTGCGGAGGCGCTCAACTACCCTCCCCATCTCCGCCTCCGTAACCGGAGGGGGAGGGTCGGTCGGCGTCGTCTCCTCTACTGCCTGAGGAGGAGGCATGGGAGGAGGAAGGAGCCCCGGAGGGTCGGGGAACAATACTTCCATGACCCTCTCAACCACTTCTGGCTGGAGAGTCTCCGTTGCCGGGGGCGCCTGGCCGCGGAATTTCTTCCTAGCCATTTTGTATAGGCGCCCCCACGGATCCCTCTCCAGCTCTTGGAGCATCTCCTCCCATGCCTGCTCTTTGGCCCGACTGATGGCGACCTGCAGTGTTTTTCTGCAAGTTCTGTAGTCGCCATACAGCCGGACTTCCTCCTCAGGGTCCCTATT
Source organism: Antheraea mylitta (assembly GCA_014332785.1). Classification (NCBI taxonomy): domain Eukaryota; kingdom Metazoa; phylum Arthropoda; class Insecta; order Lepidoptera; family Saturniidae; genus Antheraea; species Antheraea mylitta. The sequence continues at coordinate 5,340,612 of JACEII010000025.1, read as the reverse complement.
GGACCTTCGCCGGCGACTGCGCCCGTACAGCCGCCGGGCCGCGGAGCAAGCCGCTCGGAGCTCAGAGAGCTCCGGCGACCACCAGTACACCGCCCTCCTCTTCGGACGGTGTACGCTCCGCGGCATCGACGCGTCGCAAACCTCCGTGAGAGTATCACGGAGGCGGGCTGTAGACGTGTCGATATCCTCGTCCGGGGGGGACATTACCCAGGCCTGGACGATGGCCGCCTCTTTTGCTCGCTCCGAGTCGAAGCGGCCTATCGTCCAGCGGGGGAACTTCGCACTCGTCCGGGGGCGGGTTGTCGGCACATCGTGGGAGGTGGAGACCTCGAACCTGATGTATTGGTGGTCAGATAAGGTCTCCACCTCCTCTATCACCCTCCACCCCTGGACACGGCGTGCGACCGACGGGGAAGCGAACGATACGTCCACTATCGATCCCCCGTCCTGTCGCACGCACGTGTAAACGTTCCCCCTGTTGAGGAGGGACAACCCATGTTGGGCTGCCCACTCCTCAAGGGCCTCACCGCGTGGGGTCGTGGCTACCGCTCCCCATGTCCTGGATTTGGCGTTGAAGTCGCCCAGTACGACGATGGGGAGCGGCTTAAGCCGCCTCACGACCGGCCCCAGTGTGTCCAGAAAGGACTCGAACTCGATCAGGGGCCGGTTCGGGGAGAAGTAAACCCCAAGGGTCGCAAGACCCCGTGAGGCGACCGCCATGAACCCAGAGCCCCTCTCTTTGACAGTGAGGGGCAGTCCCCCCCGGACAATACAGCCACGGAGCCGTCCAGGTCTCCGGCCCAGTGAGGCTGGTCCGGAACGCGGTACGGCTCCGCGACAACGGCTACATCTATTTCCCACTCCGCAGCCGCCTGCAAGAGAAGGTCCTGAGCAGCGGCGGAGTGGTTTATGTTAGACTGGAGGTAGCTGCTGTGCGTGTAGTCCATTAACTATTTATAGCAGCTACCTCCGTTTGTGTCCCTTTCATAAGGGGCAGCTTTCCCTTCACGGGAGGAGGCCTACATTCGCCCCCTCCCATGATGTGGCCCGCTGGCCTGCCAGCCTCCGCGCAGACGACGCATCGCGGTTTGCTCGCTTTGCAAGTGTTTGCGCGGTGGCCATCTTCCCCGCAGCGGAAGCAGGCCCCCTTTCGATCTGCGGTCAACGGGCACCTCGGCCGGGTATGACCCAAGCCCATGCACCTATAGCACCTGAGGGGCCTGGGTTCCAGGTGCAGGACTCGGGCCATACTCCAACCCATACGGAGGCGCCCTGCTTCGACAAGCTTCCGCGCCGCATCAACGGGGAGGGAGACGAACAAGGAATGCCCTCCCTCTCCCCGCGCGTGAAGCATGCCCACTCTCATGTCTGCGACCTGACATCCGGTGGCCTCGACGATTGACTCGGTAGCCTCCTCCAGTGACACCGAAATGTCGATTCCGGTCACACGGATGTCAGCTCGCCGGACCGGGCGCACCACGTCGGCCAGACCCTCTAGCGCAGCCCTTACCCCGGAGGCCAGCTTCTCCACGTGCTGGGGCGCTAGAGAACTGGGCACCTGCAGCACTCTGAGAGCGACACCTCCTTCCTGGCCTTAAGGAGGACATCGGCGTAGGTCACCCCCAAATTCTCCGCCTCCGGCCGCAGATTAACCAGGACCGCGGCCGTACGAGGGGAGGCGAGCCTATTCTTCGCCCTCCTTTTACGCTTCTTCCTCGGCTTGCCCTCCTTCTGGGACGAGCTCGGGGGCGTGGCTGTTGTGGCTACCACTTTGGCCGCCTTCTTCTTTTTATTGCGGCGGCGTTGCTCCACAACAGTCCATGCCTCCGACTGCGACGGGTCCGTGTTTGTTGGAGGTGGGACAGACTTCGGGGGCGGCGCTGGATCGAGCGACTCCTCAGACGTGCCGATCCCGGGAGCACTGCCCTTCTCCTCTGCGACGGGCCGGCGCTTCGCTTTTCTCCCGACCGTCTTCGACGCACTAGGAGCAGCCGTTTTGTCCACCGCAGGCGTCGACTCCTGCACCTTTTCCGGCAAAAGACGGTCCTCCAGTCTAACAAATCTAGTGTCGAGATTCGCCACCGCTGCCGCTAGTGCGTCCTCCCATTTACGGTGCTTTGCCGGAGGGGGAGGTGGTGAGGGAGGCAGGGGAGTTGGCGGCGGAGGCATTGCCTTCTTTTCGCTTGCCTTCCGGCGCCAGGCGAGAATCTTCACCTTCTGATTCTCCACCTCGTTCCGGAGGTTGCGATTATCCCGCTGCAACTTCCTCGTTTCCTCCACTATGGTACGGTAGGCCAGGATTTCCACCACCTCCTGGAGGGAGTGGGCTGCTTCCTTTAACTTCCTTATAAATCTTCCGTTCAGGTTGCCCGAATTTTTTGCTACCTCCAGGATGGTGTGGACCTTGCTGTCGGCCATCGCTCTAAGCCGGTCTGCGGGAAGAGCGTCCAAGCTAAGTTCGGCAACCTTAGCTTGGACAGCTGGTACCTCAGCCTCCTCGTCCATACCACATTGGACGTCCTCCAGTGACGTCTCCGGTGCCACACCCGTAGCGTCAGTTTTATCGGTTAGGGCCAGTTCTTGTCCCTGTCTATACGGCCTAGACATTACCTCCACTACCACCTTGGCAGTCTTCGCCCTCTCTATTGCTTCTTGGGCGGCATCTACCCTAATGTTGGCAGATACCGCATCAATAGGCTCGGCTTTGGCCTTGGCAGCTGGAGCCTTAGCACCCACCTCAACACCTAGATCCTCTTTCCCGGTAACATGTGGGCACTTTGCAGCGCTCCGCATGCTCCTGGTCACGCGTGCTGGGATTTTGTCCTGTCCGCTTGCATTTCCAGAATCCGTATTTGTTGCCAAAGTCGTTTCATCGTCATTCGAAAGCAAAAGGGTGCCCCCCCCCCCCAGAAAACGAGGGTTCGGGGAGGGATTCTCCGCTGCCGGAGGCAGTGGTACCCTCCTGGGGTAGTCCTAATTCATCTTTTGCTTGCTCCATGTTTTCCATGTCATCAGTAACCCGTTGTTCAGCCAGGCTCGTCACATTAGCATCAGGAATCCATTTTCGTGCCAAGGTCACCGCTTCGAGGTTCAACTCGCGTACAAATTTGCCCCCCGAGAGAACATAGGGCAGCCTGGACCCGAGGGCCCAGGGAGGGATTCTCCGGTGGAACCGGTACCCTCCTCGGGTATTACTATGAAATTTGTACTCTCCATTTTCGTCACCCTCTTCTCGTCTAGTTCACGGTACGCCCACTGAGGTCGGTGTGAAAACACCGACCCCGCCGGCCGCTACCCAGAACTGGGCCGTTGGGACTCAAAGTGAGCCCTCATCCGCCCCAGCCCGGTACTGAGGGTGCCACTCACACACCACCCTCAGGTCAGAGATCAGCCGCCGGTCAACTGGACCGACGTTGCCCGGGGTGCACCACGCGGAGGCTCTCTGACAGTGCACCCCTCAGCGTAACAACCTGCCTCGACCCCCCGAGACCGAGGTAGGTCACTGGTGAACAGATTGAAGAGCGTAGGCGCGAGTATGGAGCCTTGTGGCACACCTGAGCGTATCGGGTGGGGCAGCGATAGTTCACCATCAACTCTGAAGCGGAATGTCCTATCAGTGAGATAATCGCGGATAATATGAATTAACCTATCGGGTACGCGAGATTTACATAATTTATAGATAATCCCTCCGTGCCAGACCTTATCGAAGGCCTTGGCGACATCGAAGAAGACTGTAATTGTGCGTTTCGGTTTACGTTTCGGAATGGCGTTAAATTTAGAGAAAATGTACTCCGTGAGGCGGTGTACTTGATTCGTGCAAGAGTGTTCGGCGCGAAATCCGAACAGCTCAGGTTGTATTAATTTTAAATCTGTAATCGTGAACTGGAGACGGTTCAGAAGGAGCCGCTCGTAAAGTTTTCCTAAGGTATCTAACAGACTAATGGGGCGATAGCTAACGGGAAGCGTAGCTTTCTTGCCGGGCTTGTGAATACCTATCACTATGGCCTTTTTCCAGATGGCCGGAAAGTGACCCTGGGACATGGCCGCATTGAAGACGCAGACCTAGAGCTATGATGCGATCAGGAAGGAGTTTCAGCACCTCGTTCCTAATCCCATCGGGACCTGGGGACTTCCTAGGCTTGAGACGTTTAATTGCACCTGCAACTTCATCGAAAGTGATCGCGGTTAGGGTATCCGCCGGAGGAGACGCGAGTACATGCTCCGCAGCTGATTCGATTAATCCGTTATGGAAAGGGTCAGTGTTATCAGTGTTTGGCGAGCACTGTTTCTCTAAGCTTGCGGCAAGGCATTCTGCTTTATCTATGCTATCGAACTCGGGAGGCAACCCGGGGCCTCTGTCGAGAGGAGGCATTCATTGGAGTGACCATATCTGATTTAAGAGTTCGCGCTAGAGTCCAGTACGACAGGTGAGACGGCTGGAGATCCTCCAGGAGTCTGTCCCACCTGTCACCTCGGATCTCAGAAATACGAGACTTGACTGTTTTTCGTAACGAACGTAAACGATTGCGATTCTCTACAGACGGGTAAGCGTCGTAAGCTCGAGTCGCGGCGTTCTTTTCCGTGATCAATGCTCTCACGTCGTCCGGGATTATAAAACGGCGATCGTTCGCCGCTTGTACCTCTTTCGAGGTCACCCTGACGGTGGTCTGGAGATAATCAACCAGGGAATCAATGGCCGAATCCGCGTCGGCTTTAGACACCGGCTTTACAACGAACGCCTAAAATAAATTAACGTGCCACCCCCGCGGGTGACACGGTCGTTCCTGACTATACAGTAATTCACGATTCTCAGATTACGCATACTCGGTTTTAACATCGTTTCTTGAATGAGGAAAACGTCAATCTGTCTATCGCGTAAAAAGTCAGCTACTAGATCGCGCTGTGTCCGAAGGGATCTCGCACTGAAAAACGAGAGACATAGACCGCGTGGTTTTACTTTATTAAGACCCGTGAATTTTAAAAATTATTTAAAAGAGGGTGACCGGGCGAGGCGCTGAATGGTGGCTCCGATAGCTGGGAAGCGCGCTAGAGCGGTGAGAAGACCTAGCTCCTCTTCGACTTCAACGATGGCGTGGAAGGCGAGGACCTCCTTCATATCGTGCTCGCGGAGTAACTGCTTCATGCAGTCAAACTTACCGGAGATAGAGGGTGATGAAGCAGCATAAGCCGCCTGTGGCGGTGGCTCCTGAGGCTTGGAAGAAGCCTGAGGCTGAGGTCGGGGGGACCAGGGGGCCATAGGGGCCCGCACAGGTTGAGCCACGCGCGGCACAGAGGGTGGCGAGCGCGGTGTGGTCGTGGGCGCGGACGCTACCTGGGCGCGGGAGACGCCCGGCAGGCCCGGGAAGGCTTCCACGGACATGAGAGGTGGAGGCGGAGGACGGGCGGCGGCTACAGGCGCCCTGGGCGCCTGCCTCGCCTGACGGGGACGTTGTGTGCGCGGCGCGCAGGGACAGCCGCGATAATTCGCGGGGTGACCCGCGTTACCGCAGAGCACACAGCTGGGAGGATCGGGAGTGCCAGGAGTGCGCTCGCACTCTTTCGTGGCGTGGTCTGCCAGGCACTTGACGCACCTGGGGCGAAGATGGCAATTCTTTGCCGAGATTCCGTAAGGAATCGAATCAAAGCGCGATGCTCTTCGGACGTGGAACATTTTACACGAATGCCCGCCGGTGTACTCAGGGCGGACGTATAATTGACCTTAAGAGTCTTCAAACGATTAGAAATCGCAGTCCATTGGGACTTGTCCTGAATCGTGACTGGAGGCGGGGGACGCGGCTTCCTACCTGCAGAACCCGCAGGTTGAGAAGGAGTGAGCGAGACGGAGCTAGGTCCTTTCGTCCGTGGTTGACTACACGGTATAGCCGCGGCCGGCACGCGAGCGCCACCTATGTTGGCGACTTTGACCGAGCCTACGGAACCCGAATTCGTCGGGCTACCCGGACGACGCCTACTGTACGAGACGGTCGTATAACCGTCCTTGTACGAGTATAACTGCGCAGAAGGCGCGGGGATCGCGGTCGCGGTCGCGGTAGACTCGGCGGACGCCGTCACGTGTAGCTCCATCTCGGAGCCGGTCTCCGAGCTGGAGCTAGGTATCGAGGCCTCAAGTAGGCCGTTGTCGCGCACGTCTAGAGAAGACTGCGGCGATAAGGTCGCGAAAGAGTTCGCGGTCGGAATGTTAAAAAGACCCTCAGAGGCCTGCGACGTAACATTGCAGAAGGTTAAATTAATAATCTCCTGGTCTAGACCGCTCGCGAGGAGATTTTTGCGGTATAATTCTACCAAAGCTAACGGATCCATCGCGGTGGATCGAGCAGAGGGAGGGGCCGCGAAACAACCTCCCTGCCTTAAGGGCAGGGGGGCACGCCGAACGGGTTAATCACGGGTCTATCCTGGGTGCAGATCAAGAGAGCTGTTTAAAATGAGCCAGAAGAAAAAAGCAATACAGGAAATACTTTAGCGAGACAAGCAGGGTAAATAATTTGCATAGATATAGAGCAAATAAATAAATGGATATCTAAACAAATAAATAATTGAGATAAATAAAGTTATAAAGAAATAACGACTATAAAGGGTAAATAACTACGTAAATAAATAGGTAAATTAATGAGTAAACAAATAAATGTACCAATATAATATAATAAACAAAGCAATAAATATATAAAAAGGAAGGGCCTCACTCTATTTCGAGAAAAAGAACTCAGGTGTTACACAGCTGCGGTGCACGTGTGCGCCCCGTCAGGCGGATCGGCACTTCAATGTGAAAGCTGAACACTTCACTCTGTATACACTGTATCACAATAATAAATATCGCTCCGAGCGCGGACGCAACCGATCCCGGCCGCGTCAGAATCGGAACTCGAAAATAAATTTATTTTTGTTGATTTATGTTGAATTGCAGCATTGTAACCGCGGAGATCTAAGTAATGGATTACTTTTATGAACAAATTTTTTTATTTGGATTACACAAAGTATTATTTGGCTCATTTCTTTATTAAATCATTTGAAGTGAGTTCACCATAAAAATAATAAACATTACAATAATCGTCATAAGATTTTGCATACGTGTTGTTAGATATACAAAAAAGGCACAAAGTATCTATTACTTAAAAAATGGATTATTCCTAAAGGATGAATCAACTCTAAATTAACGCTAAGCTACAAAAGGTACTTTAGAAACAATTAAATAAGATACAAATACAAATATCCTGAGCTGCCAAATCTGGCTTTCTATTTAGTGTTTTACAAGTTTGGACACAAATTAGAAATATTCTGATGGGAGTTCTGCAAAATTTATTCTATGTATGTCCATAAAATAAATCATTTATCCTTACATACATGATCCTAAAAGTAACTATCAAATATAAAGAAAATCTTTTTGCAACTTCTATAGTAACATAGTCTATCACTGATTTCGGTAGACATTATCTTGTTTTAATACTAAAAGAGCGATTTGATATTTTGGAACAACGATGACTCAATTGTTAGCGTGTAGGGATTAGCTAGCTAACTAGCTGTAGATAGTAGAGCCCCGCTGAAGCTATTTTTGGTTTCATCATGAATGGGTCGGCTCCTCCGGGTAGTACCACCCCTCTCACAGATAACCGACGTGAAATAACAGTGCTTGCATTGTTGTGTTTCATTCGGTCAGTGAGAGCGCCGGAGGCCCACGTCTCTTCCTCTTTCCTTCTTTCTCTTTCTTTCCCCTCCCCCTTCTCCCATATACAGGCTGGCAACGCACTTGCGACGTCCCTGATGTCGCTATTGTCTATGGACGGTGGGGATCACTTAACATCACGTGACCCACCAGTTCGTTTGCCTCCTTTGGTATAAAAAAAAATACTTTTCTCAAATCGAAAATCTGTTACCAAGTACCTACGGATGTTTACCATCTCGGACCACATCCCTATTGAATACTATTGTACCCGCAGCTCCATGCGCGTTGTTTTTTAAACTGTATTAAAGAATGATAAAATTGTGAGACTATGTACAATTTAGGAAATCTCTGTAAAAACAATTGGAAGTATGAAACGCACGCCGCTTACAGTAAATTGTAATGTGTACGTAGTAGTTAAATACGTACACGATCACCCGCATACACGTGCACGCCTACACGCTTACACATGAAAGTGGAAGGGCTTACTTTTTTCCCTTATCGAACTGAAAAACTCTCAATTTTCCGATAATAAATATATGGAGGAGTTGTTGAGGCGTGTATGCTTGGTACACATATACGTTTCAACAACTCATACACATATGAATAGTTAGCTAGGTTAGCTGAGATAGGTCGCGATTTTGCATGCAACAGGCAACAGACAACCCGAGGTGTGCCGTGCACCCTTGAGCTGGTTGCCATAATGAAATCGGCTGAGTGCCTTAAGCGC
>JACEII010000025.1:5259238-5332107 GCA_014332785.1 Antheraea mylitta | reverse complement strand
AGCTTTATCATAAGCAATATATTTAAAATTTTAACTCACCATATAACTACCTCAGTGCTCACTTACACTATAATAAAACAATAACTTAAAATATGATTATAAAAATCTACCATGATAAAAATGACCTTGCTGGATCAATAGCGTAGTCAGATAGAGGAACTAACAGCATGCCTAATAAGCTTTATCATAAGCAATATATTTAAAATTTTAACTCACCATATAACTACCTCAGTGCTCACTTACACTATAATAAAACAATAACTTAAAATATGATTATAAAAATCTACCATGATAAAAATGACCTTGCTGGATCAATAGCGTAGTCAGATAGAGGAACAAAAAAAAGCTTTATCCACACATACATACATACATCGCTATAAATGTATATCTATAACCATCAGACATTAGTTCGACAACCTTATTATAGAGGTGCTGATTGGAAGCAACGAGTGTGACCTCTATTTGTATAAGGTACTCTATGGTTTTTTTTATTTTTTTTTCTTTTTTTTTTTGGCAATCAATCTTTCAGATTATTACTGCCATTGTCGAGTAATCAATAATATCAGAATTTCATGCTCCGTGGTATTATTTCCCATTCACTTCACTTATGCACGTTAAACTAACCATATTACATAAAACACCACCAACTTTACACAATATAGAGTCAAGTAACACAAGATTATGAATAAAATATAAAATCCACTACATGACAGACTGAAATCCCGCCAAAAACTGTACTCTATGGTTAATAGGTTCATCGATGGATACTCCGGTACGAGACATTGTGGAATATAAATAAAGGATTAAAACGTAACCGCTATATAGACATAAAAATGTAAAGCTAAAAATAAAATAAATAAATAGATAGTTGCTCACAGAAATAACAAAAAAGGTGCCGATCAAGAGTCTGCAGAATAGAAGATAAAAAAAAATACCTTTAAAAATAATTGTCGCAAACGTATCTAAAGCAGTACGCAAAGACTTATAAGTCAATTGTTAAGTACAAAATAACATAATGTAGCTTAAAATTTAAACAATTTTGTCGCTATAAATACTAAACTTAAATATATTTTGTCCTTTAAATACGCCCAATTTTGTCTTATAGATTAAAGGATAATTAGAAATGTTTTACAAACTGTTTACTTAATTTGGCTATTGCGGTCTTGGAGAAATGTAACAACAAAGAGGCAGAAGGAAGCAATTTACGTAGAAGAACTAAGTAAATTGCCTTCGTATTTAAAAGTAATGTATATCTTAGTTGATAATTTATTGTCGCTAGAAGTACATTAATATTGTTATTAAAACTTATGTAATATAAAATACTTAAAATATATCTCTCTAATCACACTACTAATTATTCTATTATTTATATTATTTATTATTCACACTATTTCAGGAGTGGTAAAGCCACGTTGAAGCTGTAACTGGTTTCACAGAAAACCGACGTGAAGTAACAGTGAATGCATTATTGCGTTTCGTTCGGTCAGTGAGAGCGCAACACGACGCCTGAAACAAAGAAAGAGAGACTCGTGGTACCACGTATCAAATATCTATTATCCTTAATTAAAATATATACTAACACAAGTGAGGCCGTAGATAAAAGCTAGTTTTACTACTAGATGACGTTAGGATGTATTTTGTTATTAATTCTTAGTGTAATTTAAGACAGATGAAGTCTCGATTGGTTGTTAGTGGTGTTATATAAATGGTCGCAATAACAAGAAGCGTAAACAAATAAAAAATTAATTGGTTCTTTTGTTGATAAAAGCACGAGTATTACAAATTATTTGTGTGCAGTAAAGTTGGTGTTAGCTGGAAAAATCAGAACAGAAGTAGAAATAAATTCTAACCCTGAATAAAATCTGAAAATCTATTGGCGTTACTAGGCAGTAGAATCGATCTGTATGCCGTTACGGCAAGCGGTATGATGCTTTTTTTATGCCACCATGTCTCTACACCACCACTCTTGATTGCCTTGTGTGTGTGCTTCGTTGCTTGTGTCTAAGCTGCATATTGTTTATATCTGTCTGTAATATACTTGACACTTGTATAATGCTTTATATCGTTTCTTTAAAACACTATAAAATAATTTAATATAAATATATGTAAATGTTTTGTAAAAAAAAATATAACTTCTAATATCAGGTATCTGGTTAGCAGAATTTTAGTAATTTTAGACTCACCGTTCTACTTTGTCAGCAAAATATAGAATAGCTCTTATCTCCTTCCCTTCTCCTCCCGCATGATTACGTGAGTATCTGCGAAATTTTTACAAAGCCTCAGTTGACTTTCTTTACAATCTCTTTACAATAAATAAATATTACAGAAGTTAATCATCATTTAAAACCGTCCATCGACTCCCACATCATTAAAAATACGCAAAGCTAAGACCACCCACCTCCTTTGATGCTTGAGTTTTATTTGTACGTAAATAAATAATCAACTACAAAAGAAAAGAAAGAAAGGAAACGCTCTTCGTAAGGATCGTGTGAGTTAAACCAGGCGTTCGTAACAAGCCTGGCGAAATTAACCATTGAAGTCAATAAATCGCGTACATGGTTACCCCAAACAAATGTATCCGGACGATTCTATTCTTATCATTACAAGAGAGTTCAGCGGTCTGTTTGAGGCTTAATAAGGGACGATAAATATGCCGAAAAAATTGTGCCCACTGTCTGTTTGGTCGAAAAACTATGCTTGAGTGAATGTTAGAAAAGAGGATCGTATTGTGGTCGGGGACAAGTGTAAGCGTTTTATATTAAAACAGTAAAATCTCTATATATTGTATAACGAAGTCCTCTGCCACGTCTGTCTGTCTGTTGAAGATAAACTCAAACACTACTGAACGGATTTTCATGGGGTTTTCATCAGTGAATAAAATGATTCATGAGGAAAGAGATATATGATTTGTCGATTATACGTTAGTTTGTTATCTCTTATATATAAATTTATTCTGTACATGTGTATGTGACTGTATTCCTCCTAAACGGTTGGACCGATTTTGATGAAATTTTGTGTGCGTATTTCAGTGAATCCAAGAATGGTTTAAATTTGGAATTGGACCCGGTAGGTCAGGCGCTACGGTTTACTTTTAGGATTTTTTTGTTATCAAGGCAACGTCTACTGCCAAAGCTAGTAATTAATAATAACTTAATTTGCTAATAATCTTTACTAACATTATAAATGCGGATGTAAGTTTGTTTGCGTATTACGCTTTCACATCTTATCTATAAAAATAATGATAAAAAATTGCATACACATTTTACACAGATACACAAAAAATATATAGGGTACATTTCATAAAAAAACAACTGATTTTGATCAGCCTCAGTCAGCCTCTATTGGGAAGAGGACAGGTGAAGGTTAGGAGAGGTGGGCTTTCGGTGCTCTCACTGACCGAACGAAACGCAACGCAAGCACTGTTACTTCCCGTTGGTTTTCTGTAAGAGTGGTAGTACCCTGAATGAGCCGATCCATTCATGCTAAAGCCAGTTATAACTTCAGCGTGGTTCTACCACCTATTGCAACGCATCAAAGGAAATGAAAGTAACTCGTTTAAAATTGCGATCAACTCTCTCTCCTATTGTATTGCTAATTCCGAATATATTTGTGCGAAAACAACAAAATTAAAAAAAAGATAAATCGCTCACAGTTGAACCACACCACAAACGTCCTTAGGGCCGAGATACATTAGTAGAAGGAGCGGCGCGGACATACCGAGTGCGTGCTTTGAATATAAGATGCTGGTTTTCCGACTCCCGCCTAACTAGATATCACTTTTGGATCGAGAAATAATATGTGAATTGTTCGGTCGTTAGCTCAGCTGTTAGGTACTAGAACGGAATTTGTAAAAATGTTCCAAGTCTTTTTGTGATAACATTTCTGGATATCTATGCTGAAACATAAATAAAATGAAACGTGAGGTTTTTTTCTAATAGTCAGTTATTTTATGGTATTTTTAAGCTTATAACACTTTAGAACAGAATGAGTTGTGAACACACGGTTTTGTTGCGTAGTGTCTTAGTGCACGAATCTAGAAACGAACTGAACGAATTTAGATGACATTTTCTGTTTTATTATGCATATTTCTCAATATACGTATACTCATTTAAAAAAGTGCGTGTGTACTTATTTACGCGTAAGAAGTTACAAGATAAAAATGTGTTCAAAAATTTGATTTATTGTCTTATTCTACGTTTGTAGAAAAAAGACACTAACGATAGAAAAAGGTATTTAATACATTGAAAGTTTTAATACAAACAACAAATACAAAGAAACCAAATGTTGACTATATTTAACTTCAGGGTGTTAGTTTTTCGTGACTGTGTGCGCGTCATCGTAAAGCACTTATTCTCATTATTTTTCCCTAACGCTCCAAAAGAAGTACAACTTCAATAACACTATTATTTATCGGAAGGTGTTATAATAATTAGTGTTACTAAATATTCTAGCTTACTAAATTATAATTTAAAAAAATTCTTAAACTATGAACAATCAAGAATACAACAATGAAATTGTAAATATGAAATTTCCACAGAAAACATTTATAGTATAAAATTAGTTTTAAGGCCATATAAGGAGATACAATTTTTTTCGAAAGCTTCTATCAAATTAGGTATCATTTCAAAAATTATCGTCTCGAATTTTACTGTCTCCAAATTTATATTCTAATTTGAAAGGTTAAAATCGTTGTATAAATTAGCAGGAGAAAATAATGTACTAGAATTAACCAGGAAAGACATAAGAATACCAGATCAATCGACTGTCCATTTGATTGACGCTTGACCGTTTAATAAGGAATCTTCTAGTATACACAACAAGCGGATTAAATCCCCCTGTTTGACATAAGCGCAAGGTACCTCCTAATCCCACGTGATAAACTCCCGGCCGTCTCTAGTTAGCGGCAGAGAAAACGGCCGTAAATATATTGTGCGGAAAGACTTCCCCGTTAGTTCTGTTTGTTTTGTCCCCTGTTTGAGGAAGATAAAGGTTATTTTTTAACTATTCATTTAAACGTGATTTGAAACAATTGAGAGTTCTACGTTGGGAGTTCTGTTGTCGGCTTCAGGCTTGAATTTATAGTAAAAGGGAATTAATTGTTTTTTTAACTTTTAGCAGAAATTTATGTTTCAGTGGTTATTTATTTAATACCTTTAAACAAGCAATATTTGTATTTTGTTGTATATTCAGGATCTAGAAGCTAGTAGGTGGCAGAGCCACCCTGAAGCTATAACTGGTTTCAGCATGAATGGGTCAGCTTAACCGGGGTAGTACCACCCTCTCACAGAAAACCGACGTGAACTAGCAGTGCTTGCATTGTTGCATTTCTTTCGGTCAGTAAGAACGCCGGAGGCCCACCTTCCTACCTCCTTTTCTCCCTCCCCCTTTCCTTTCTTTCCCTCTCACCCATATACAGGCCGGCAGTGCACTAGCGACTCCCCTGGTGTAGCTAGTGTCTATGGATTGTGCTGATCACTTACCATCAGGTGACCCACCAGTTCGTTTGCCTCCTTTGATATAATAAAAAAAAATATATAAAAAGAATCCATGAAATTTTCCGATTTCCGTGAAATTTTGTATGTAGATGCTTTCGGCGACGATAAATTGTTCTACCTAGATTTCAGTCATAGAAAACTGTTTATCTGATTTTTCAGGCAATGAAAATATATAGCTAGAATATAAAGGTAAATTTCGCCGCTACTGTCAAAACACAATAGCTCAGATGGAAATCGGCTGCTTCGAAAATCCGTCTAACCCGAGTTCGAATCCAAGTGACAGCAAAAGAGATATTTTTTTTTTTGATAAAAATGTTTTTTGAAGAATCGAGCTAGGCTCAGTCATATAGGTACTTTTGATTATATCACCTTATTTAAAAGGATAAGATAATTTTTTCGTTCTATTATACTTTATACGTATTACCTACTATAAACTCATGAGAGGTTAAAACACAACGTGGTCTAATATGGTTAACACGGCAAACCTAAATGGGACTAGCTCTCACTGGCTCTAAGAATACACTAACAGATAATCGGCGATATATTTTCTACATAAGTATGGTAGGTAGCCAGGCAGACATAGAAAAAAACTACCACCGTGCTTATAGTTTCGTCATGATACTTGGTAGTGGTAGCTGAAGCTATTACTGAATTGATCATGAATGGTTCGACTCGCCCGGGTTAGTACACACAGAAAACCGACGTGAAGTAACAGTGCCTGCATTGTTGCGTTTCGTTCGCTGAGTGTGAATGGCGTAGGCCAACATCCCCCCTCTCTCCCAAGCACAGGCTGGCAACGCACTTGCGACTCCTTTGGTGTTGCTAGTGTTTATGGACGGCGCTGATCACTTTACATCAGGTGACAAACCTGTTGGTTTGCCTCGTATGGTATAAAAAAAATCCATCTCCGAAAGCTAGGGTCGAACCTACGTCCACCGACGCTGTGTCCAGCTACGTAAGCTATCATTGTCTTCAAGCTATGCTTTTTAGCTATGCTATGCTATTTCATTATAAAATTTAGCTTCAGAGTTATTTCTGGCTTACAATTTGGCATTTACATTATTCCTAAGTGTCGTAGCGTAACAAGTTTTTTTTACTTTCCTAATAAATGAGCTTAAGCGTTAGTATTCAAAACATAGTGAGAAATAGATAATATTTAATTGAAGGCGCTATTTTCGTAAATACATCAATCAATAAATATTAGAGTGGACGTTACTTTACAATTCTGCCTAGAATCGATTGGCCACAATCACGTCTTATTGTAACAAAACAGCATTGAACGTAAGTCACGGATTGACAGCGGCCAATGAATTTCAGATGGAAGTGCAAATGGAGGCCCATCTCCCGCTCCTCCCTCTCACTTTCTCTTCCCCCATTCCCACTTCTCCATTCCCCCTCTCGGTTTCCCACCAACATAGGCGGGCAATGCACGTGCAATTACTCTAGTGTTCTTGTTGTCTATGGACGGTGGTGATCATTAAATATTAGGTGACACACGTATTCGTTTGCCTTCGATGACATAAAAAAAATAATTAACGTCCACATTAATATTTATATAAAACATATAACTGTTTTGTAACTTCGGAACTTAAATGGATAGGGATGACTTATTCGGCGAAGTAAACAACGTAAAGTTTCGTATCCCGGATGAATTATTCACGGAACTTAGTTGGTTGATAAACTGTCGTTTGTAAACATGGTCAATAACTCATAACAACAGAACTGTTCTTTCGATAATGATTGCTCGCATCTCCACATGTATGTCCGTCGCCCTGGTAGCTTAAACTGCAGAGGCCCATGTGGTGGAGGCGCATTGTGCTGATGCGACTCCTACAGTTCATCAGGGGGGTCTGACACTCACTCCCCTTTGAGGGGTCTACCATCTGTTACCCCTCAGACCTCAGTCAGGGTCTTTTAAAGAGTGCCAGACGACAGTCCCTGCTTCCCCGCCAATAAGGTGAATGAAGGCTAAAAAAATTGTGTCCGATTAATCGACACGACAACGATTTTGCCGCATTATGTTGAAGTGTCGATCGAAGTTTAATTCATTTATATAAATAATAATTAATTTCCAAATGTGTATACATGCACATTTACAGTTAATAACGATAATCAAAATATATACTATACTAATTAGGTATATAATAAAAGAAGTAATTAGGTAATATATAATATAAGAATTCGTTCAGTTTTTTATTGCATTTTTCCTTAAAATTAAAAAAAAAAAATATTCTTTCACACAAACATTACACTGATATTACAAAACAAAAAATATTGTCAAGTAGTTGCAGCCGTAATGAAATTATGTCTACCCTTATTTTTCCTCATCCTATCCTATCCTCAATAGTTTAGAGGAATTTTTCCGACACAAAATACATATAGGAGTTGTTGAGGCACGCATGCTTGGTACACATGCATATTTCAATAACTCACATACGTATATTTTAGCTTAAGTTAGCTCAGATAGATCGCGATTTTTGCACAAAACAGGCGACAGCCGAAGCCAAGGTGTACCGTGCACCCTTGAGTTAGTCGCCCAAGCATCCCAAACCGGCTGAATGCCTTCAGCGCTCGCCTCAGTAGTTCGATGAAGTTGTAAAGACCTTTCCAGTACAACAGCGTTGTCATTTCGAAAAAAAAAATTAAATAATGTGAACATACATTTGGTAATTCATTTTTTTTTTGTTTAGTATGACCTCGTTTTTTATTGATATATATTTGAAATGTATTTAAAATACTCATTATGTCGAAAAATAATTTATTATTTATATACTTTTATATTGGTTTATTTATGAACACAAATATTCCATTACCTGAATAGTATGTCTACTCCGTACAGTGCTTAGTATTCTGACATGCCCAGAAAAAAGAATGTAGGTATGAGAGAGTTATATAAATACAGATCATATTGGAACTCAGCAATTTGCGCAAAGAATAATTATTTAAATATAAACTATGAAGACAATGTTTCAGATATTAACGAAAATTACCTCTCAGAAATGGAAAACTTTAAAATTATGAACAATAGTAATTGGATGTCTTCAAAGCCTTCACTATAAGCGGATTATACTGAAAGTGACTGTTGAAAGAGTAATTAAATAACTGTATAATTAAAGTAGATTGCGGTACTACAAAGCTTCAAAGTACAAAGTAGGTATAGTTTGTCCTCAGTAACAATAGAGCGAAAAGGGACATCATTATACTGCCAATACATAGATATAAATATTTACTGGAGCTTCCCCCTGTGAGATTAATTTTGAGGGAAAATTCAAAATTATTGCGAGTAAAATAAATATACGTCGTAACTATGTAAACGATAAACGTATTCAGATTTAGTTATTCGAGTAGTTTGTTGTTCTTTGTTTCAAAATCAAATACGTTATTCAATTTAGACCCGGAGACGACCACATTATGCCCCCCTCAGCAGCGGCTCAAGCCTAGGTCCGTTCTCTCGGCGTAGAGGCGTTGACTGCGCTGCTTGCGCAATACAGTGACACAAAATATAACATCACTGCGACAACATTACCCATATCACCTCCACATACGTGCACGCGTACACGCTTACACATGAAAGTCGAATGGTTTTATTTATTTGCCTTATCAAACTGAAATAGTTTAGAAAATTATCTGATACGAAATATATATAAGAGTTGTTGAGGTATGTATGGTTGGTACACATATATGTTTCAATAACTCATATATATATATGAATAGGTAGCTCAGATAGGTCGCGAATTTCATGTATCAGGCAACAGCATAAGCCGAGGTGTGCCGTGCACCCTTGAGCTAGTTGTCAAATAAAATCGTCTGAGTGCCTTATACGCTTGCCTTAGTAGTTCGGTGAAGCTGTTAAGACCTTGGTTGGTCAATAGCGTAGTAAAATCGAAAAAAAAAAACAAATAATTAAATAAAACAATAGAATAACTCTCGTTGGTAGTGACATCACAAGTAACTAATTTCTCTGGTCATTCTCATTCTAATTTGAGTTTATTTTGTAAGTGGTAAATGTCACGTGAATGTCAAGTCTAGGGAATTAATATCATTGTATTCTGTTAAGTTCGTTACTCAGAAAATATTAATTCGTTCGACAATACTTTTTTATTACAATTTTTTTATTATTATTATCATAAATTACATTATCATATTAACTTGTAATAAATGAATTTAAAGCATTTTTTTTATATTATGGGAGGCAAACGAACTGGCGGATCACCTGATGTTAGGTGATCACCGCCGTCTATAGACACTAGCAACACCAGGGGAGTCGCAAGTGTGTTGCCAGCCTGTGTTTGAGGACGGAGGAAGAAGGAGGAAGGGGGGCTAGACGGAGAGGAGAGCTGAACTTCCAGCTATATGATATTCTTTTTTATTTTTAAGGTTTTTTGTTTAAATTGATATTTGTGGTATTTTTTACGCTACCAATTTCGACGTATTTTTGTTATTAGAAGTAGCTGAGTTTTAATATTTAGTAATTATTTTTTATAGTTTAAAATTTATAACCTTGTTTGGTTTTAAGATAAGATACCAAACCACATTAACCGTTTCCTAGACAATTATCTAATGGACCATGTAAAGAAGGTTATACTTTTGAGAAGTTATTTAGGGCGTTTAACATATATACAGAAATCCGAATAATGCATACTTGTTATAAAAAACTAACACGCAGTAGAAGATCTCAATAGGAAAAACAGATTTTGAAACATTCTTCATTGATGCTCGGTTCCTATTGGTTTTAGCGTGGCGATATAATGGGTATTAGGAGACCGCTCCCGAAAACGAAAACAGACAATAGTACTAATGACACTTTTGATGATGGATCGGAAAAAAATCGATGCTAATTAAAAAAAAAATCATACTTTTAAAACGTTTTATTAGCATTATTTACACTCCATCTTGTTAGTACAGCTAACTGAAACGATAGTTTCATAAAAATACATTACATTACTGAAAAAAAAAATAACCACAATGTAATTCAGAATCAAAATACCAGCTGATTCTCGAGTCAAAAACCGCGCGGACGCAGCGCCCGCGCCGCTAGTTACTGATCGCACAAAACTTATTTACAACATTTCCCCAGATTGATAAAGCGTTAGACATTCCCAACTTTTATCTTATAAGCTTAGTTATCCTTACAGTCTAGTCTTTCTATGGAATTTAAAAGTTATAACTCTAATTATTTAATACAATTATACAATCAATTGTACCCTGACGTAACAAGAAGGTCGTTACTACAAAATTGATATTAGAATATTAAATTAACCTAATTAAATACTCACGTACACGGTTATAAAAAAACTTTTTAACAAAAAATTAAACCGCCGAGAAAACTTAAAAGCAAAAAATAATAAACCTATTACTTTATTCATCTTAATAACTAAGTTCTTAAACTAATGTAAGTATACCTAAGTAATTTTAAGTCGGCGCCAAACTAGCAAATTAATTAATTACGTAAAGCGTGATGCGCGGCGGCGGCGCAGCGTGACACACCCACTGCATGCCGAGAGCTTACGAAGCAACCCGAACGGGCACACACGTTTCCGCTGGAGATTTCAGATTGCATTTTTAATTTGATTTGGTTATTTGTGTGAATTTAAGTAATCTAGTGATCTTTGTTCACTGATTGTTTGGTGCCGACTCAAAATTTCTTAAGAATACTTACATTAATTTAAGAACTTAGTTATTAAGATAAATAAAGTAAAAGGTTTTTTATTTTTTGCTTTTCAGTTTTTTCGGCGGAATTTAAGTAATCTAGTGATCTTTGTTCATTGATTGTTTGGCGCCGACTCAAAATTTCTTAAGAATACTTACATTAATTTAAGAACTTAGTTATTAAGATAAATAAAGTAAAAGGTTTTTTATTTTTTGCTTTTCAGTTTTTTCGGCGGTTTAATTTTTTGTTAAAAAGTTTTTATTTTATAATTTTTTGTAGCTATGATCTTATTAATTACTACATGCTTAATTTAAATATAATACACAACTGAGAAGCTGAATTATAAATCATGCCGTGTTTTCCTATCCTTGGGGTTGCTTTTTTCATTTTTACATATATATGGTACCAACTTCTGGGTATACTCTTTCAAATCAAAGGATAATAATTTAATTCGGATTATTCTGTCTAACGCATAAGCGTGGTCATAGATATAATCAGTGCGTGAATAATCAATCATTCTCGATTTTCATACCCTTAGGGTTGTTTTTTTCCAAATTTAAATGGGACCAACTTCGGTATGCTCTTTCCAAAAAAAAAAGAATTTTTAAGATTGGACTATACTGTAAAAAGTTATGCGTGATCATACATTAAAAAAAAATACGCGACGAATTGAGAACCTCCTCTGTTTTTTTTCGTCGGTTAAAAACTGTTTAATCTTTATGTCTGATTTTGTATAAAAAATTAAAAATAAAATACTACAGAATAATTTGATAGTTAAAATTATTTGCAATTATGATCGACAGTTAATTAATCTATCAGAATTAATTTAAAATTGTATTCTTATACTTTATGTTAACAGGTAGGTACGTCACAACTATCTAAAATTACTTGCAAATTTCATTGTCAACGCCGCCTCTAATTCTTTTTTTTTATATATATATATCAAAGGAGGCAAACGAACTGGTGGGTCACGTGATGTTACGTGATCACCACCGTCCATAGACACTAGCGACATCAGAGACGTCGCAAGTGTGTTGCCAGCCTGTATATGGGAGAAGGGGAGGGGAAGGAAAGGAAAAGAAGGAAAGAGGAAGGGACATGGGCCTCCGGCTCTCTCACTGACCGAACGAAACATAACAATGCAAGCACTGTTATTTCACGTCGGTTATCTGTGAGAGGGGTGGTACTACCCCGGAGGAGCCGACCCATTCATGCTGAAACCAAAAATAGCTTCAGTGGGGCTCTACCACCTACACCTACTTCTTTTAAGGCCCCTGCAAATTTTACAAAGTTGTAAATTTTGGGGGAGCGTTTTATCAGTGCCGCGTCGTGCCGGCACAGTATAACATAAGAGATATTTATAACGACTAAATTGGCGTTCGTTGAGCCGAGCATCAGCTGATAGTGATTTGATATGACATTACGGGTTTTTTATTTTTTTTTATTTTCAGAAAATAAAATATTTTTTATGAAACCATCGTTTCAATTAGCTGTACTAACATGATGGAGCGTAAATAATGCTAATAAAACGTTTTAAAAATATGTTTTTTTTTTTAAAATCAGGATCGATTTTTTTTCCGTGCCATCATCAGAGGTGTCATTAGTACTATTGCCTATCTTTGTTTTCGGGTGCGGTCTCCAAACACCCAGTATAGTATATAATGTTCCTCAATAAATAAGCCATATAATACTAAAAATTTTCTTCAAATCGGACCAGTAGTTCGTGAGATTACCCCTACATCTTCAAAGAACTCACATATATCATCACGGTAAAACCAATAGGAGCCGAGCGCCAATGAAGAATGTTTCATAATCAGGTGTTTTTCGTCTTGAATTTCTGCTGCGTGTTAGAGTTAGCTCAAAGTAACTATTCCACGCGGACAAAGACGTGGGCAAAGGCTAGTAGTCTAATAAGGTGTAATAATCTGGAACTGAAGCTATTTTGGAAGTCATGCAATTTTATTAGAAAATTATTTCCATTAAATAGTACAAACAATAACAATTAAAAACATTGTATATTACTACAGCTATCGTTATCCAAACAGTCGTACCAATTATACGATGTTCGCAGATATAGAAGCAATTCAAGAGAATCGTTAACGCCAAGTCTTTGATTACAATTCTCTTTTATAGACCCCGTGTTGATTGCTATCGCTCGCTCTTTACTGAGAACTGCACTGCAATTGGACTTTATTTGTTTATTGTCTTATACCTTTAAACGAGCAATTCTTGTATATTTTTATATTTTGTATATATTCAGGATCTCCGAGACAGCGTAATCTATTTCCGAGAAACTTAGTATATAGGTAGTTTCGGGGTTTTTATTCATAGAAAACTTTTTTAACTGAGTTTTCGGGCAATGAAAAAATATAGCTAGAATATGAAGGTCAAATGGAAGGTCAAAACAAAAATAGCTCAGATGAAAATTGGTTGCTTCGAAAATCCGTGTAACCCCAGTTCGAATCCGACAGTAGAAGAAATATAATTTTTTATTTTATATTTTTGTAAACAATTGTTAATTTTAAATTTATTTTAATTTAAAAATGTTTTTTAAAGAACCGAGTTATGCTCGGTCGCCTAGATACTCTATTTTTATTAATGTAGCTTTGGTCTTGTGTAATGATATTGCATTAGATACCGTTCTATGTCGTGTATTTGTAGAAAGTCCAGGCAGAAAAAAAAGTGGAAAACAGAAATACACGTGTTCTCTTTTGGATATTCATATTAATTATAGTATGGATAATGTGGATCCAATTTCAGAATTTATTTATTGAAATTATTAACATTATTATGGTTTTCATATCTATATTCACTTGGAGTAATAATTGTATATATTTTTATAAAGAATATTAATCACAGGTCAATACTTGTAGCGAATTACATATATAATTTTTTATACTTTATCACAATATAATAAATAGCTCAATAACCCTGCACCCTGCTGATCAACGAACGAGGCAATGGCAATAGCGGGGTGGTGGGGTTTTACAGCCCGACTGGGTCGCAACCACCATGTATATGGCGAAAAAGCCCGTTATAGTGACTCGCTTCTGCGTGTCTCGTTTCGGGATCAGTCTGTGTATGTATCCAGTACCGGGTGACTTTCGTCATTATGGCCGGCATGACAGCGGCGACCGGCGATGGATAATCTTTCTATCGGTGGTTGCCGATGTTTTTGGATTGTACTATGGTTAACATCAGGCATAGCGCAGTCACGTTGTCGTGCTTCAATAAAAAAAAAATAGCATGAAATATTAACATCTTGGAATATATAGTCAAGGTTATTAAAGAAAAAAATAAAGTTTATTTTAAGCTTATTCTATTCGCTGATACAATGTAATTGTAGTTATACTATTTCAAGTTATTTCGAATATCTGTTGATAACTAATATTCTATTCGATTGTACATTGAACTATGGGGAGAATGACCAAGTAATTCAATAGTATTAGCGTTGTCTATAATCTGAGAGACACATCAAATTACACCAGATTAGATGTACACAAACGGCTTTGTATTGACTAATTGAACGTAGTCCGATTCGCTCCTAAGATGTCGTGACATAAAGTGACTTCAGACGACCTATTGACATTAATGGTTCTATGAATTCTTCAATTGTTGAGGTCAAATATACAATAAAATCGATTAATTTAATAAATTGATATAACTAGAAAATTTCATCAAGTATTAATTACAGGGTGAATTGAGAATCTTATCTCAGCTTTGGTTTAGTGTCTGTTTTGGATATTCTTTTTTGTAAGTATCTCTTTAATATTTTTACTAAAACAGTAGAGTATCGAATTAATACATGTAAGTCTTCTAAGTCAGTCTCCATTAATTAACCTTCCGTATACTAGGTGACTAAATCTCACGTGCTAGACTAGGTGTGGTTTAACAATGATGTACAAATACATTGTAATATCATTGGTGGTTTGACCCAAAAATAAAATGGACCAAAATCAAGAAATCATTATTTTATTACAGTTTTTAATCTATACTTAGCTCAATAACCCTGCACCCTGCTGATCAACGAACGATACGTGGTGCACCCTGCTGATCAATGAACGAGGCAATGGCGATAGCGGGGTAGTGGGGTTTTACAGCCCGACTGGGTCGCAACCACCATGTATATGGCGAAAAAGCCCGTCATGGTGACTCGCTTCTGCGTGTCGCGTTTCAGGATCAGTCTGTGCATATCCAGTATCGGGTGACTTTCGTCATTATGGCCGGCATGACAGCGGCGACCGACGATGGATGATCTGTCTCTCGGTGGTCGCCACTGTTTTTGGATTGTACTATGCTTACCATCAGGCATAGAGCAGACACTTTGTCATGCATCAATAAAAAAAAATAAAAAATTACTTGTCATATTGCGTTTCTAAACGATCGATCGATCGGCCGATCGTAAAAATTATGCCAAATCATACAGCACAATATGACAAACATGTTGTACCGACCCTACTCAGGTGGGATAAGGGTAAGAAGAAGATTGCGTTTCTAAACACACAATCATACGATAAATATCAGTAAAGCTCATCGGATCATTTGTCTGCTTATGGATAACTTTGTTGAGTCAATAAGTATTGGTAGTTTAACGGAGTATCTTAGAAACCGGGCATCATTCGGGAATGAGATATCCAAACGCATTTTACGCAAGTGTCATCCATTTTGAAATTTATCTCTGAGATACCTATTGAAAGAAAGATATAGTTTATTAATGAAACCAGCAAATCAATTATATTAAAATAAAAAAATTAAACATAAAATTATTGGGTTGTCTTGAAAGTCGATTTACGGACGAAAATTTTACGTGATAACATCATTAGAAAACATTAATGAGAAAATAAATACTTTTATGATTTAAATTATTATATATATAGATTGATGTGTCGCAAGTTGAACGCTTAGGCCCTCATGCGCCTATCTATCGCTGGTACCAGATTAGGCTCCCCTCGGCAATGGCTCAAGCCTAGGTCCATTCCCTCGGGGTGGAGCCCTTGAGTACGCTGCTCACGCGATACAGAGACACAAAACCTTATATCACTGCTACATCACACACATCACCTATACATACTTGCACGCCTACATGCTTACACGCTGTTTTTCTTTTTCAGAGAAATAAACGACAAACTCAAGCAAAGACAAACCCAAAGCCTTTATTTTTCCCTATCCTGTCCTATCATATATTGTTTAGAGGAATTTTTCCGACACAAAATACATATAGGAGTTGTTGGGGCACGCATGCATGTTTCAATAACTCATATACGTATATCTAGATAGCTTAGGTTAGCTCAGATAGGTCGCGATTTTTGCACAAAACAGGCGACAGCCTGAGCCGAGGTGTGCACCCTTGAGTTAGTCGCCCAAACAACCCAAATCGGCTGAGGGCCTTCAGCGCTCGCCTCAGTAGTTTGGTGAAGCTGTAAAGACCTGTTCAGGTCAACAGCATTTTGTTTTGAAAAAAAATGTCGCTGGTTGCGCGCTATCGCTTGCACGCTCGGCTCACGTGAAATATGACAATGAGCCATGCTTTTTCGCGCATGCAGTGGCTAATCCGGTAAAGCTGTGGAGGCCTAGCAAGCCAATAGCGTAGTTAGTTTGAAAAAAAAGCGCATGCAGCCAGCTTTCATCAACTTATAAGATGTTATCACGTCAAGAAAGTAAATTAAAAAAATGTCCAACATTTGTCAAACCTATTCAGCAAATATGCTGCAGTACTCCAGCACTAATATTCGATTGGAGCCCATGAGATAATCATGACGTCAAGACTACAATTAGTCAACATTATGACAGCTATCGTTATAAACACATCATAATTTGTTTAACATAATATGCTTCATTTAATACAAAAGCTATTTTTTCTTAACCACAGAAAGGAGAAAAGGTATTTACTGGATCTTAAAATTTTCCGCCTGACTTCTCAGAGTTGCTGAACAAAGGCTAGTTGCGGCTTTGTAGTGCAAAGCCTCGGATTCAACGGAAAAACATTTAATGCCATTTTATAGTGTCACCAGCAAACGTTCAACTTTATAGGGAAACCGCTGTGAGGTATGAGTTAAATATTTTATTTCCTTTTAAGAATCATATTTATGAACATAAAAGTAAGCTTTGTAGAGACTTTTGGTCAAATGAACATATTAGCCCCATTGTAGCGTATCTTTCCTAAGATCTTACTTCCAAAGCTTAATGTCTTATGGTATTTTATTGTGGGGGACAGTAGCTGAGGTAGACAACAACTGAAATGGATACCATATTCCAACAACAGAAACGGACAGTTCGAGCAACTTATAACAAGGGGCCTCGCTAATCATTAAAGACTAAGTTTCAGGAATGCGGTATACTTAGTCAGCCATAATACATTCTTGATAATTTAATGTATGTTTGCAAAAACTTCGATAAACTGGATTTAGTCAAAAGCCAAAATAATTTAAATACTAGAAACAGCAATAACCTAGTCATTCCGTGTTTCAGACTCGCTGAGACCAGTAATAGTTTTTAGGTAATGGTGTTAGGTTTTATAACAAAGTCCCAAAGCACATTACTGATTTGCCGAATAGCGAGTTCAAGAATCATATCAAGCAGGTTTTAAAGTCTAACAGCTTATTATAGGGTGGATCAATATGTAAACGATTTTGACGTCTATTTATAATAATATATAAATGAATTTTTATTTATTTATTTTGAAACACCAACAAGATTTACTCTAGAATAGTACATTATATGCATTTTTAAAGACTCTATATAAGTGCAATCTTAATTATCGGTATTTACGACGTATTTAATATATTCTACAGCAAATAACTTAAGTAAATGAGTAAGCTAAAACAGAAACAATAAATAAAAAAGAAAAAACACTAATCATACATCCTAATTTTCTTATTATTTAAGTTACTTAATTAAATTTGTTTATACTGACTGAGACTATTTGTAAATATATCTAGATTAGAGTTTTTAGATTCAGAATTATAAAGTGATATCTTTACATTTATAGGAGAGTAAAGGCCTAAATTTGTTCGAGAATACTTCTTAGCGAAAATATTAAAACGTGAAGCTCTAGGCAGCTTCGCAGGAACACTTATATCAACTCTGCTAAGTAATTCAGGAGCGTCCAAAATTCCATTCATTAATTTGTACAGAAAAGAGAGATCAAGTAACCCGAAATCTTTCAAAGCGTATAAATTGAAATATTTAAGTCTGATACGATATGTGAGAAGTATTTTCCCTAAGTGAAAGTTGTGTGTCAAATGCCACAAGAATCGTTTTTGCACCTTTTTTATTTTACTTACATAAATTTCGTAGTGAGATTCCATAGCCCACTACAGTATTCCAAACTGCTACGAACGAGTGTGTTAAATAGCGCAATCTTTGTATGTGCCATCTTGAAATTTTTGGTGTTACGTAACATAAATCCTAAAGTTTTAAGCCCCCTATTAACTATACTATCAATATGTATATTGAAACGCAACTTGGAATCTATTCGAAAGCCAAGATCACGAATATTGTTCTGTGTCGTCAAGATGTCGGATCTTATATAATATTGGCGACTAAAAGTTCTCTTATTACGGGTGAAGTTAACTATATAACATTTATTGGCATTCAACACCATGCCTTTTGTATCACACCATTTAATCAAAGTATTTAAGTCACTTTGCAATAACAATACCTCATTAGGATACAATCTGGCGAAGCAATTTTAAATCATCGGCAAAAAGATAACACTTCGTGTGAATATCTACATGTAGGTACTTCTGTTTTGTAAAAATATATAACATAAATACAAAACCACCGTACAAATAGTAATCCCAGAGATTAGCGCGTTCAAGAAAATAAACTCTTCAGCTTTATAATATTGAGTATACATAAGTAAAATGAGATGTTTCCCGACTGTGTATAACTAGTTCGCCCAGTTAATGCTTTACTCATTTTCTATAATTATGCAAACTAATATGGCAACGAATGTTGTTTTTTTATTTATTTTATTTTTAGCGGCTTTTATTCCACCTAACATATCAGCCCCATTGTTCCTTAATCCTTCCAGTTCCAACAGTAGAGGCGCTGATGATTAATTAACTAGTCATGCAGCATCTCAGCTTCACCCGAACAAGGCATCGATTAAGATGCTGTGACCAATACCAATGTTCTGGCAACCACTTCTCATACTACTCATTAAATACTCTCTTTCGGTGCTGTTATTGGTACACTCCAAGTGATGTACATCCTCAATCTTACCACATACATCGCAGTAGAGAGATTCCGCTCTCACTATTAAGTACGCAAACTTCTCGACGGATAGTGCCTCGAACAGAGTCAAAGGATGTTGTTAGATTTGTTGATAGATTAAATGAGTTCACTTAAAACCGATTTCTTATACTTCTAATAAATTTCAATTCTTTTAACGAATTTATATAGACTTCGAATACAATTTTTAAAATCTGCAAATAAATTAAACGAAGAATTCCAAAGCAAATAAAAAAATTTGAAAAATCTTGAATAATCGAGCGTAAATCGCTACCACGATCCATCACCGCGTGTCAAGTTAATCCGTGATTGATTAACAGTGATTTGACGATCGTGTATTACACCGCACCTCTAGATTACGTTGTAATTAATAGCTTCATCTCACATCCCATGGTAATGTATAATGGTTTTCATTTAATATTCATATCTATACTGCAATGTCGTTCTAAAGTTATCCAGCTTAACAATTCGCAAAAGAACGGTTTTGAAAAATTCTTCATTGTTATTCCGCTTATATTGGTCTTAGAGTAATGATATAGCCTATAGCCATCCTCGATAAATCAATAATCTAAATTTTTTTCAAATCGGGCTAATAGTTTCTTAGCGTGTTCAACCAAACAAACAAACCATCCA
Organism: Antheraea mylitta; assembly: GCA_014332785.1. Taxonomy (NCBI): domain Eukaryota; kingdom Metazoa; phylum Arthropoda; class Insecta; order Lepidoptera; family Saturniidae; genus Antheraea; species Antheraea mylitta. Next base: position 5,312,094 of record JACEII010000025.1, on the reverse strand, counting down.
GGTTGATAATATTAGTATACTCTCTACTCTCCTCTCGCACTTAACTCGAGCCGTCATTCAAATTACAATAACTTTATATAAAGTACATCGATTTTAATGAAACAAAGATAAAGTTATTCTCGAGGATATGCTTTATGAATTTCTTGTTTGCTTTTTGAACCCTGTACTTTAGCAGTGATACCTGTTCATACAAAGAGACAGCCATTTCTATAAATGGTTGAAATGTATTTTATTAGATATTCCGAGACACCTGCAATATATTTTCCATAAAAATCAATTAAGTACAGACACATTACATTTACATTTTTATTATGTGTATAGATAGAAACAAGTTAATAACGATTATAACTTTCAAAAAATATTTAATCTACAAATTTGACCTAGTTATTTTTATTTTTTATTTTTTTTTATTGAAGCACGACAAAGTGACTGCACTATACCTGATGGTAAGCATAGAACAATCCAAAAACAGTGGCGACCATCGAGAGACAGATCATCCATCGTCAGTCGCCGCTGTCATGCCGGCCATAATGACGAAAGTCGTCTGGTACTGGATATGCACAGGCTGATCCCGAAACGCGACGCGGAAAAGCGAGTCACTGTGACGGGCTTTTTCGCCATATACATGGTGGTTGCGACCCAGTCGGGCTGTAAAACCCTACCACCCCGCTATCGCCATTGCCTCGTTCGTTATTCAGCAGGGTGCACCACGTGCAGGTGAGGTTGGCTTGGGTGTCTCAAGTCTTAAGATCTTACTCGACACCCCTTACACCCCTAATAGTTATAGTTTTATAATAGTACTAGCCTCTGCTCGCAACTTCGTTCGCGCTAGAATAGATACACCAACACGCAGCAGTTCTCAAAAGGAAAAACATCCCGATTTTGAAACATTTTTCATCTGTGCTCCGCTGCTATTGGTCTTAGCGTGATGATATATAGCCTATAACCATTCTCGATGAATAAGCTATATAACACTGAAAGAATTATTCAAATCGGAACAGTAGTTCCTGAGATTATCCCCTACAACGTCACAAACTCACAAACTTTCCCTCTTTGTTATATCAGTATAGATAACTATGCCCGCAACTCCGTCCGAGTGGAACCTAATATAACAAATCAATGACTAAGTAAAATCATCTGAATATATTAAGTCCATTTACTCGTCTACGTTTATCTCGTACTGACGCCGCGTCGTCATTCAAATTACAAATACTTTTGATAGAGTAGACCGATTCCAATAAATAAATGACGAAGTTATTTTCGAAGATATGCTTTATAATTTCCTCGAAGTGTTTTTATTGTGAACCCAATACTTTGACAGTGATACGTATTCAAACAAACTGACAGATAGACAGACATACATTTCTAAAAATGGTTGAAATGTATTTCATTACTTCCCAGAAACCTGCAACAATTTTTTTCACGAAAATTTAAATATGTATAGATAGATTTACTACATGATTTTTTAGATTAAATGTGGTTTCTTTTGTAATAGAAAGTAAATTTGTTTTAGTTTCGGCATCAAAAAAATTAACACAAAATCATAATCATCTGTATTCATTTACAATACTTAAAAATAATCTTAAACAGCGTTTTTGAAGAATTCAAATGGAGAAAAAAAAATACAATATATTGTAGAGAATACGACGCGAAGGTATTAATGTCAGGGAAGTTTTAATGAAAACCGTTAGCGAGTAGAGTTTCGCATCCAGGAATTCCTTCTTCCTTGATATCTCGGCGCGGCGTCGTCTTGCGGTTAAACTTGGTTTTAACAAACGTTTATCCTACAAATAGTTGAATATCTATATATGTATAATAAGAATGTAAATGTAACATGTTTGTACCTTTTCGATTTTCGTGGAAAAAATTGTTTCGGTGTCTTGAAATGAGTAATAGAATACATTTCAATCATTTTTAGAAATGTCTGTCTGTGTGGCTGTCTGCCTCTTTGTATGACGACGCATCACTTCTAAATTACCTCAGTTGAGAATAAAACCAAAAAAAATCATAAAGCATATCCTCAGGAGTAACTAATTTTTTGTTTCATTAAAATCGGTCCACTCTATCTAAAGTTATTGAAATGAATAACGACTGAAGTTGAGTACGAGAGAAAAGTAGTAATATTATAAAGAGGTAAAGTTTGTGACGTTGTAACGTTGTAGGGGGTAATCTCAGGAACCAATGACCCGATTTAAAAAATTCCGTCAATGTTATATAGCTCATTTATCGTAGATGGTTATAGGCTATACATCATTACGCTAATACCAATAGGAGCAGAGCATCAATGAAGAATGATTAAAACTTGGGGTATTTTTTCCTCTTGAGACCTTCCGCTTCGTGTTTTTTTTTATATCAAAGGAGGCAAACGAACTGGTGTGTCAAGTGATGTTAAGTGATCACCACCGTCCATAGACACTTGCAACACCAGGGGAGTTGCAAGTGCGTTGCCAGCCTGTGTTGGGGGCGGGGAGTAAGGGAAGAGGAGGGGGAGGGGAAGAGGTGGGTGTATCAAAAATTTTTTTTATTAACTTCCACCACCTTCGGCTACTTACCTTCACGTCTATCAGAGGCTTCTAGAAACAGTTCGATATTGTCCCCACAGTGGGCTATAACGTTAGCAATCGCTAATATGTTGCCCAGCACCGCGCCGTGCAACATACTTCTGCCCAACCGTGGGTGTACCGTCATACTGGACAATAGAGTACCCACACGGGTCAACTGTTCCTGTTGCGTTAACGCACCTAAAATTAACGAGATCACGCGATTCGTTACATTTGAAAATGACCTAAATCCTATTTACATGCCTTTGAGCATCACGACATCAGGGACGTCGCAAGTGCGTTGCCAGCCTGTATATGGGAGAAGGGGGAGGGGAAGGAAAGGGAAAGAAGGAAAAGAGGAAGGGAGGTGGGCCTCCGGCTCTCTCACTGACCGAACGAAACACAACAATGTAAGCACTGTTATTTCACGTCGGCTTTCTGTGAGAGGGGTGGTGCTACCCCGGAGGAGCTGACCCATTCATGCTGAAACCAAAAATAGCTTCAGCGGGGCTCTACCACCTACCACCAACAAAATCTTGTTAGCGTTAGCCCAAAGTAACTATTCCAGGTGGACGAAGTCGCGGGCAGAAGCTAGTATATAATAAAATTACGGAACTTGTCATATATCTGGTCCTTTATTTTAATGTATGTAAATTGTTATGTATGTAAATAATTTTTTTAAGCAAAATAATATATTTTTATGTGTTTTCTTATGTACAAAATGTACATTGGTACGACAACAAACAACACATACCAAGTCGCAAGTATCAGCTAGCATGGTATACTACAAAAATGTACAAACAAAACATTCAAACTGCTCACGCCCACGCCCGCGTAACCACAGATCACACCGCCGTGGTCTGGGGGTTAATTTCGCTCCCGCACACCCGATTAGGCCTCCCGCGGCAGCGGCTCAAGCCTAGGTTCAATCCCTCGGTAGGGAGCCCTTGAGTGCGTTGCTTGCGCGATACGGTGACACACAAATATACATCACTGCTACAACACTACACGATCCCACACACGTGCACGCCTACGCACTTACACATGAAAGTGGAAGGGTTTACTTCTTTTTCCCTTATCGAACTGAAAAACTCTCAATTTTCCGAAAATAAATATATGGAGGAGTTGTTGAGGCGTGTATGCTTGGTACACATATACGTTTCAACAACTCATACATATATGAATAGTTAGCTAGGTTAGCTAAGATAGGTCGCAATTTTGCATGCAACAGGCAACAGCCAAGCCGAGGTGTGCCGTGCACCCTTGAGCTGGTTGCCAAAATAAAATCGGCTGAGTGCCTTAAGCGCTCGCCTTAGAAGTCCCGGTGAAGCTGTTAAGACCTTGCTGGGTCAATAGCGTAGTCACTTCCAAAAAAAAAAACATTCAAACTTTGGTTTCCGAAAGTTTACGTCTTGAGTAAAAAGACTCTCAAAACGGCGGTAACTTCTAGATACGAGACACGAGCAGAATAAAAAACAACAATAAAATATCTTACACATTACCGTGACGTTCGTCTAACTGTAACACTTAGATAAAAAAAATTGACAGCAGTTTTCTATCGAAAAAAAAATATTGTAGACAAATATACACGTAAAGAAAATGTTTCGCAATTTATTTATTTTGTTTACTTTACTTTTGGCAATCAATCTTTCAGATTATTACTGCCATCGTCGCGTAATCAATAATGTTACAAGCGTCGTGCGATCACTTCAATATTGCGTCGTGTGAGTCAATATTCTAACAAGATGGTGGATCCCTTGTTATAATCTTCCAGTGAGTTTTTGTGGCATCTCAGAATTTCATGCTCCGTGGTATTGTTTTCCATTCACTTCACTTATGCACAATAAACCAACTATACTACGTAAAACACCACCAAATTTACAAAATATAGAGACAAATAACACAAGACTATGAATAAAATTGTATTCCGGTGAAGCTGTAAAAACCTTGCTAGGTCAATAGCGTAGTCAGTTCGGGAAAAAAAAATGAATAAAATATAAAATCCACTACATGACTGACTAAAATCCTGCCAAAAACTCCCTTAATTTATTTATCTGTGTATTTATCTATAACGAATCTATAGCATTGTATAATCTGTAGTGTTTATGGTGAAAAGGCTTTTTTAGAAAAGTGTTCAGATTTTATATTTCAATAAGTGGAAAAAAGGGAATGATATCTATAGAAAATCAGCTTTAATGTCGTTTCGAATTTATTTAAGAAACTCAATACTGTTTGATTTCGTAATATCATTTAATGAATCAACAAATAAGAATTATACACATATTTCATTTATTTTGAAAAAACTTCATAAAAATTCAGGAAAAATGATATAAATAAAGCTGCTAAGTCAACTTCACACCCTTAAACAATAAAGTAAATAAAAAATATTATTAAAATGCCTTTTCTAAACACAACTTATTAAGCATGACGTCTATTATTTATTGTTTTAATATACATAAATGGGTGTTTTCTGTACAACATTTAGCAAAAACTCAAGTGACTAAATTACTTAATTTGTTTAGGATTAACGTTTTTGTTAAGAACTAAGCTAGACTCGATCGCCCGGGGACTTAACTATTATGTAACAAGACATGTACTTAAAATATAAATAAAAAATGAACCTATAATTAAAAAGGGAATCGTGGAAATCGCTTTAGTAATTTTCGAGTTACAAGCGCATCAACAGAAGCACAGAAAGACAAACAAACATACCCGAAATTTGCCGAGAGACTAATAAATGTCAAAAGTGTTATAGTTAAAATACTTTGGAAAATATATTTGTCAAAATAAGAGCTAACATGAAAATCTACAAAGTCGAATGTCGAATTACTAATGTGTGAATTATTCATAAAATATATTTTGTAGCTTTATTTATCCATACTAATATTATAAAGAGATAAAGTTCATCCTTTAGCCCGGTAAAGCTGTTAAGACCTTGCTGGGTCAATAGCGTAGTCAGTGCGAAAAAAAAAGTTTATCAGTTTGGATTTTTTTTTATACAGACTCTTGGTTCGCACCAATTTTGGCAGTACGTAATCTTTTACAAAGTGTAAGATTAATTTTTACGGATAGAAAGAAAATATTCCATTATTTAATGTTTCCTCTAAACGCTACGAACTATAATATATTACGTAATTTATAATAAGTTCTGTAGTGGTAGAGCCACGCTGAAGCTATTACTGGTTTCAGCATAGATTGGTCGGCTAGAACGGGGTGGTACCACCCTCTCGCGGAAAACCGACGTGAAGTAACAGTGCTTGCATTGTTGCGTTTCGTTCGGTCAGTGAGAGCGCCGGAGGCCCACCTTTCTTCTGCTTTTCCCTTCCTCTCCCCCCACTCCCACCCTCCCCCAACACAGGCTTGCAACGTATTTGCGACTGGTGTTGCAAGTGTCTATGGATGCTGGTGATCATCTAATATCAGGTGATCCACCTGATATTAAGTTAAGATCCGTTGCATTGTCATCCAGTTACTAATCGCGCCTAAAAAAGTTTTACTTCAAAAAAGGAAATATTATATTTTTAAGACGGAACAGCAGTGTGTCACCGTTTCTTAGTATCATCTGAAGTAGCCAATGGAAAATAAAACGCTGGGACAATTCCCAGCGTAATTACCAAGATTAACTGTTGCCTCTGCAAATAGTTCTAATTATTTTGTTTGTTTACAAAAATATACAATAGTTTCTTTTTACAAAACGAATTACTAACTTTCTGAAAAGGGGTAAATAGAGTATTTTAAAGATTTATAATATATTAGCTGGCCGGGTGGACGTTATTTTCCCTTGATTAAAATAAAAGAAACCGCAGCGCTATCTACTGGGTTCATTTGTAAATCTAAACCATTCTCGGATCCACTGGAACACGTACACAATTTCATCAAATACAATTTCCTTAAAATCGGTCCAACCGTTTTGGAGGAGTTCAGTGACAGAAGAAATTTATATATAAAGATATAACATAATTAATAACTCATGGTGGTCTGGTGGTTCACTATGGGAATATCATTCCAATGTCCGCAGTTTCGAACCCCGGTATGTTCCAACAATTATATCGGAATTCGCGTACTTTTACTAATTTAAATTGGTAACATTATCAGCTGACGGTGAAGGAAAACATTCTGAGGAAACCTGAACCTGAGAATCATCTTACAGTACTACTTCATGTGGGAAAATATAGAACTGTGGATTTCTCATAATTTAAAATCACCAATACTTCGCTTCGTGGGTTAACACGGTGATTACGCCCAAACCTTCTTTCGGAAAGAAGTCTATGTCTCCGCAGTGAGTCTCCTACAGGCTTATGTTGATAATGTGGCCTCCTTCTGTGAATCGTCATCTTGCAGAAAGAAGTGGTTAGAGGGTCCGTAAGGTAGATACGCGAAGTGGGCCTCTTCGCCAAAGAAAAGCAGTGGGAAGGGCGAGGCGTAATGCCCGTCTACTCCCAAGACCGTAACTGAACCTGAGGGAATGGGTCGGAGGGAGGGGAAAATCTTCTCGCACAGGGGAGGTTGATGAGGGGAGGCAACTGGTTGTGTATCCAGTAGCCTCTCTACAGTATGGCGAAGCCTGACCTTTGCCCACCAAGCTACCGCAGAGGCCGTTTTTCAGGTCAGACAGCAAGTTTGATCCCCGGCTGCCTTTATCACGCGGTTGATGGTACATCGTGGGGTTTTAGTCCGTGCGCGTCGGACGTAAATCACTCTCTCCCCCGAGAGGATGGCATATCCATAACGGATTTCCTTACGTTAATTAAAAAGAGAGGCTTATGATAATGATAGAAAATATATACATACAGTTTATATAATATAGTTAATTAATTTATATTTATCTGTTTCTTCTTTATTAGGAAAAATACCGCAATTAATCCAAATAAAACTTGCATATCATAGTTTTAGATTCAAAAATCGCGTTAGCTAAGAATTTGAAAGAACTAATGTCATAGTTTAAAATTGCTTGCTTAAATAAAAATACATATATTTATTTTAATCACAATATACTTTATTCTAATCGAAATTTGCAGAGAGACTCATAAATGTCAAAAGTGTTATAGTTATAATACTTTGGAAAATATATTCGTCAAAAAGAAGAGCTCATATGAAAGTCAATAAAATCATTCGTATTATTCACGTGTCAATTATTCGTAAAATATATTTTGTAGCTGTTTTATCTATACTAATATTATAAAGAGATGAAGTTTGTGAGTTTGGATGATTCTTTTTAGACAGACTCTTGGTCCGTACCGATTTTTGCTGTCGTTAGTTTTAATGTATATATTTTTAATAAATTATCACAATAAATGTAATTTAAATCGGCAAAAATGCTATAAACATAGCGAACGCTGCTTGAATGGTTTGAAATAAAGGGACCAGATATATAGAAAAAATATTAATTCCTTTAACTTTACAAAAAAGTCAGCCAAGAACAGACGAATTGCGTGGGTCTATGGTCTTAAATAAATGAATGCAAATGCTGTGAAAAATGTACCTCTATATATATATATATATATATATACATATATATATATATTGTAATATATTTATAATAGTTTTGTCAATCGTTCCATCGCGTTAATGATTATTGGTTCTATCCCTCGGAACTACTACTTTTTGAACTAGATTTTCTAGCCCTCTGATAATATGTATTCCAAATATTAGATCGAATAGTAATAAGCAAACATACTTAGTTTCACAATAATATTGGTATAGGATTAAGGATATAGCAAATTTGCCTAAAATGATTCGCGAAAGATATAAAGAGTGTTTAGGATACAATGCAATTATTTTTAATAAAATAACGACTTGTATTAAGTAACTTGGATTAAGAATAGGATAATTACAAACTATATTTCATTAAAATCGATACGATGTATTCATTTAAAATTGTTCAAGTCTGAGCAACATAGAATGATTGAAAGAAATGACAATGCGTTTCATTGTTTGACTTCCATGAGCTGCATACAAGCTTGAATCTTATGTTAGTCACTTTTTGCACGTTGTGCGTGATTATATCTTGTGTTAGCGAAGTAAATAATATTTGTGTGTCCTCAATTCTATTACTTCAAACATTGTATACAAATAAATGTATACAGTTATGAGAATAGCTAAATGTAAGTATTGCTAAGATCAATGTGTCATTTCTAATATATATATATTTATATATTTTTATGTTCTTTGCTTTCGTTCCTCTGAAACAAGTCAGAGACATTTTGTAACGTGGGGAAGACTAATGGAGTGGGTTTCTTTGCTCTTATTTGGTTGGGCTGTACCTATTTTAAGTTGCAGTCTATAAAGGGTGTACATACAGTTTGACGTAACAAAAATCGTAGTATCAAAGTTGGTGTTAACAATCATGACATTATTAAGTATATACATGTAATTTTATATATATGTTTCTATTCTTATTATATTTTTTCATTTTCTATTAGTACTATTATTATTTCTTTGTTACCGAATATTTTTGATACTTTATTACATACCTATTTTAAACTTAATAATCTATTTTATAATAGTGATTGTACGGCATTACCATGTAATGTCGACATCACTTTTAATTATACATCTATTTTTATAAACGTTAAGAGCGTTATCGTTTATTTCTAATATTAAGATTATACTGGTAATCTATAGTTCACGTACTTCAATTATATTTTTTATTAAAGCTTCGACTGGTTAGATTCTCATCTGTATAGTATGAAACAGGTATGTTATTACATTCACTTGTTTGTTTAGAATTACTAGTATCAAGATTTTTAGGGCATTTCTTGTATTATCCAAATATATATTGAAGAGTATAATAATATACATATTTTAACGTTTATTTTCAAAACAGATCGTGGATTTGTTTAGTCATATTACTAAGAATACCAGTTAATTGTTCATTAGTTTTAATTAATAGAATTTTAGGTCAAGTGTAAATAATGAGTCTATAAAAGGATAACCGTGACATACTACCGACTGCCCTAAAAACCTCAACCTAAACAAAACCTAACATGACCTTAGACGCGCTATTATGAAATGCTTCACATTCCACTGTTATCTGATAATGAGATAAATATAATTAGTGCCAAGGTATTCGGGACATAAATTAAGCAATATCATAAGTGTCTTCAATGGGACTGATAAATCGATGGGTCTTTCAGTGGTTAGGTCATTGATTAAAATTAGTCGCGATTTCATTAGATTATTTAGTGTTTATTTGTTTTGATATTTATCAGTACAGAATTGCGTTTTATATTTGTATTGATTAAAAAACACCACTAGTTATTTACGATCATGGAGAACGTATTAGTCAACAATCAGATAAAGAATTAAAAAAAAAAATTATGAAAAGAAGTATTCTAGAACAAACCCAGATACAAAATTTACACTCATAACAATATTTGAAGAAAAAAAATTTAAAAAATATAAAATTTTAAATAAAAATGCTAAAAATATTTCAGTTCCAAAAATTAAAATTAAGGCCTGAGAAACAAAAGAAAATGACAAATGTAATCCAGAAGATTAAAAAGCTTAATAGAATATCGCATTACTTAATCTATCTAATACCTTGAAACAAGCAATTCTTGTATATTTGTATATATTCAGAATCTCGGAAACGGCGTCATCTATTTCCGTGAAACTTAGTATGTAGGTAGCTTCGTGGACGATAAATCGATCTAGCTAGATTTTATTCATATAAAACTTTTTTAACTGAGATTTCAGGCAATAAAAATTATGTTAAAAAATGAAGGTAAATCGCCGGCGCTGTCAAAACAACAATAGCTCAGATGGAAATCGACTGCTTCGAAAATCCGTGTAACCCCAGTTTAAAACCGAGTGACAGAAAAGATCTTTTATTATTTATTTTTTTATTTGATAAAAAAATGCTAATTTTTAAACAGATTTACACAGGTTATAAACAGATTATTTTAATTTAAAAATAATTTTAAAGAACCGAGCTAGACTCGATCGCCTAGGTACTGTATTTAAAAAGACATCTATTTCAAATGCGTTTCATTGTTCTTTTGTAATTAAGAGCTGTATGTTCAAATATGTCTAATAAGCTATGACCAGAGCGAGCTCATAGTACAATCTAGTCGTACTTCCATTAAGATTGATGTTGGAGGTATAGCTCCTATAAGTTTTAAAAATTATATAAGAGTGCCACTAAGCAATTGAGTTTTACCTGATAGTAACCACAATACAATCCAAAAACTACGGCATTCGTAGATCAATCTACAACATATCGCCGTTACCGCTGCAGTGAAGGTCTGCAAGTTTCTTTACCGTTGGATATACCCTAGTTAATCTCGAATCTTTATAAACTAAAAGCAGGTCACTTTAGCTGGTTTATCACCTAAATCACCAGACCTCTCGAATAGTGGATATACATACACCAGCTGATGTCAGCTACTACTAGTGTTACATCTGATGTATGTGATAGTAATCCAGTTGGGCATGATTATTTTACCCTAACGAATATTTGTTTATATATATTATAATAATTTCCTTTATATTGTTTACTATTACATTATCATCATCTTCTTACCCTTATCCCACCGATGTAGGATCCGTATAACATATTTTCCTTCTCCATTCGCATCTATCACCTCAGTAGTCACACTTTTTTCAAACAAGCCATCCATAACCTTTTACGGTTTTCCTCTTCTCCTATATCCATTCACTATCATACTCAAAACGTTTCTACTTACGGGCCTTCATCTCTCCCCACGACGTGACCATACCATGTGGCCCTATTACTCCTCAACTTCTCTGTCATTGGTGCTATTTTCAAACTTCCTCTGATACATTCATTCTTAACCTTAATTGTTTACTATTATAAAAACATGTTATTATTTTCTAACTACACCGTGTTAAATTTAAAATAAAGGTTACTCTTGTGGGCAATGGATAAGAAAAGCCTACAGAAATAAAGAATAGTAAGCAAATTAACGTGCTCTAGTTTCTCGCGGTAGAAGGGTATTGTTGCGAATTATGTTTTGTTTATATTAAGCCTGCTTTGATACGTTTAACAGTTATTTGTGCCATGAGTCAAAATATTGTTAAATATATATCATTCTGTTATGTCTACAAATGAAAGCCACTATCTCAAAATCATTATAGCTCATATACGACTTAAAATAGACGTAAAATAAGTCCATGCTGTGATAAAATTGTGACTTATGCGTTTAAATAACTTATAATGCTTAAGAATGATTTGCGATGCTGAAATGGTATTCGATGTAGGCTATAGCTTTCTTCTTCTTCTTCTTACCCTTATCCAACCTGAGTAGGGTCGGTACAACATATTTGTCATGTTGTGATGTATGATTTGGCTTAATTTTTACGATCGGCCGCCTGCCTGTCATCAACCCTCCTTGGGATTATTTTGTTGTTTCCACTATATGTTTCTATAGGATCTTTTAGCTACACAAATTTTCTGTAGGCTTTAGTTTAGACTGTTTCCGACGACTGCATTTTCGTCTTATTTTCAGTTGTCGCGGTTTCAGAGTTATTACAGTACAGTACTTTCAACTACATATGTTATTGTGGCACTGATTTCGTACAAATTTTTCGGATTAATTACTCACTGGTTTTTGTTCAACATTGGTGACTGTCATAACAATATCGGCTTGCACGGCTTGAGTATTTGTATCACGTAAACTGGTGTATATTGACTAAAGTGAATAAAGTTGATATCTTTCGGTGTATTAATATAAAATTAAATACAATAAACCATTATAATAACATAAAATATGAAAACTATAAAAGAAAATAAATGCAAATAAAATGACATGACATGACATGTAGGCTATAGCTTTATCATTTGTAAATAACTTATTTTGGTTTAAACAGATATAATTTATCTGTCAATTACCGCAGTAGCAATTTCCTTTCGTTCAATAACTTTAGTTACGGAATAAGATATCAAACCAACTGCAAATATTTGTTTTAAAATAGGCACAACCAATTCCAACGTATCATTGTTTATTTATTTACCATCACGTGTAGTTTAACTAACACTCAAATTTCTACAACATTTATCGTAAGATTTTCCATTATCAGTCAATTGTCGAGAATTAGTGTGAAGGATGTACGTAATCAGTTAATTATTGTTGACCTAATATTCTTTTGTAACGGGCAACTATATATGTTGGCATCTTCTTTGGATGGAGGGCCAGTATTTTGTGTCGACTCAAGATGTTTCCTTATTTCGTTTGTTTCGCTTTGTTGGGTTTCGTAGGTGAGTTTTTTTTTTTTATTGTGTGCTTATTAATTTTTGTTTATGTCTTCAATCTACTATAAGAAGGGAAGCATATATATCATATGTATTAAGAATATTCAATTTTAAATATTTAAATTTTTTGTCAGTTCATTTTAAGTGTAATTTCAATAATACATTCATTTTAGACTGTAGGTACAGGAAATTAATTTCTTTTAAGCTTGATATACTCTATACTGCAACTTAATAGCTTTTACTATATGAAAGATCGTTAAGTTTGTCTTGATTGGGAAAGTGACACAGAACAGAAGACTTAAGTTTGTCGTCTTAAATTTATGCACTTTTTTATTAATAATTTGATTGGTTTGAGACTTATTTTCTTTAATGCTATTGCTTCTAAATAATGTGGTTGAGTTAGAGAGAAAACTTAATAATGTTATAGACATCAAATAAGGAAATATAATTACGATGGCAATTAAAAATATAATTTAATACTATTTCAAATTTTAGGTATCGTAGTTATAAATATAGTTAACCAACTTTTTATATTAAATTAAAAATATATTATATAATGACATATACAAAGGACCTTTATATAAACAATGTTTTATTTTATTTTTAATTATAAACTAATGATAAAAGATTTGACTACACAATTTTGAGTTATAACCGAAGTATTAAAAAAGTCAGAAATATATTTTAATTTACAGATATAATTTAATGTTTTATTAGTATTTGTATACTCCAAACAATACAAAATATTTTCCATGTAAAGATTGGAATTTTTATCCCGAACTTTGAATCACATCATCATCATTATCATTACCCTTATCCCACCTAAGTACGGTCGGCACAACATGTTTTCTTTTTCCACTCTCTTTTTCGTTTTATAAACTTTCCCCTTGAGTTTCAAAGGCATTCGTGGGTCACAAGTTACCCCAGACACATTTCGCCATTTCATCCATCCTGCATTTATCCTGTTCCTCACATCCTTATCAATGCCACCGTCGTTTTGTATCATTGAACCGAGATACCGAAAATTGGAGCAAGCTTGTAAGGATACACCATTTAAGGCTATAGGAGAAAAACTAGAATATATCAGACAATATGATTACTTTTCATTGATATATATTTGCTTTCTGCATAAAGAATTAATATTTACTAACTGTGTTTTTATAGTCAAACTTTTTAAGCCATGCTCCACATTAACATTTCTAAAATATATATGCCGCCCATACATAATTTTTTACCTTTAAAAATTCTTTTGTTCATTTGAGAAATATAAATTATAAATTTTAGGAAGAAATCAATATGAAAATGTTATCAAAATATCGTAAGTAAAATTTTAAAAACTTACTTGACTTGACTCTAATTAGTCGGTATATATTTTGGTAACGTCAAACGAAATTATACCTGATAATTATTTAAAACATTTTTCTAAGAATTGCCTTTCTTGTTAAACTTGTCACCGATATCTAGCATTGTATTTATATAACCCAAAACGAAAGGGTTAAAGTCATGTCGAATCAATTTTTAAATTGCCCCCTTGTGGGGCGTAGGCCCCACATTGGGAAACACTGGTCTAGGTAGTTTCAATTAATTTTCTTCTGTGAATTGTTAATTGGCATATTTATATGTAATGTCCCTTACTAAGGAAATGTCAACACACGAGGTATAGTTAGTAACATTACTGAAATGATAAACAGGAAATTCGGTCTGTAGATATTTTCTAATATATATTCACATATAGCATAGGAAACAAAAAAAACCTTTACAGGGTCAAAAATACTTTTTTTAAATCGAATTTTGCTTGTTTCGATATAAAACCTGTAGAATTTGATATAAAGATTTTAAGATACAAATATAAAATATATTATAATTCACCGCCGTTTGAAACCATCCAGTTAATGGTTAATTTAAGTGGTATTTATAAAACCTACCAATAACTCTCAGTATCGTATAATATTCATGACAAATTCTTATTTCAGAGATCATAATATTACGAAAATAACATTTTTAAAGCGAACTAATCTGATTTTATAATAATTTTTAAACTATTCATTACTGTCTCTGTTAGCAACAAAAAACTTATTAACAAAAAAATTAAACCGCAGAAAAAACTGAAAAGCAAAAAATAATAAACCTTAAAAATTAAGTTATTATTTCCCAAATATATAAGGGGCCAGCTTTGGAGTATTATAACTTTCCGATAAAAAAGAATTTTTAAAATCAGGCTATACTGTAAAAAGTTATTCGTGGTCATACATAAAAAAAAATATATACGCGTCGACTTGAGAACCTCCTCCGTTATTTTCGTCGGTTAAAACGAATTGTAATCATAATAATTAGTTACAATTGGTGATGTTGGAAATATATTTAACGCAAACAAATATGTACTTGACGAGATGTTCTATATATCTATAGCAAATAGGTAACGTTTGTTTGCGAATTAAATCTTTACTAATCGTTGTGTGTGTAATTCGTAAAAACAAGCAGATAAATTTCGTTATTTTTTCTTTCTTTTTTAATGCCTTTTCTCTTCTAATGTCTTCTCTTTTTGATAGGTGGTAGAGCCACGCTGAAGCTATTACTGGTTTCAGCATGAATAGGTCGGCTCGACCGGGGTAGTACCACCCCTCTCACAGAAAACCGACGTGAAATAACAGTGCTTGCATTGTCGTGTTTCGTTCGGTCAGTGAGAGCGATGGAGCCCTACTTGCCTTCCTGTTTCCTTCTTTCCCTTCCCGTCCCCTCCCCCTCTTCCATATACAGGCTGGCAACGCACTTGCGACTTTCCTTATGTCGCTAGTGTCTATGGACGGTGGTGATCACTTAACATCACGTGACCCACCAGTTCGTTTGCCTCCTTTGATATATAAAAAAAGAAAAATGTTTAGAAACCATCATTTTTTCATAAATACTACGCGTTAAGTAATATGGGTTTTCTTACTTACGAGAAGTGTCCATGTAGTGTAGTGTTCACACACAGGTGACGAAATGTAAGCGGATAACACTGCTTATATTTTTTTTTATGCAAAGTATACTTTTGTTTACTTTTTTTTGTGTGAATATAATTACTGTTAAGATAACCGATAATACAAACGATGTCATGTGTTAGCTAGTTAATTAATGACTTTTTTTTCATTATTTTTGTTGGTTTCGCACATAGTTGGAATTTGCAACATAAAGGGAGAGAAAGGTGATCACAATTTGATACAATTCACTACTCACTTGACGTGTTGCATGAGCATCAATTAATGATACAGGGAGACCCGAGTCTAGTTCGGTTCTTTAAAAAACATTTTGAAATTAAAATAAACTGTTAGGTATGCCTTACAATATTAGCATTTTCTTTATCAAAAAAAAAAAGATGTTTTACTCACTCGGATTCGAACTGGGGTTAGACGGATTTTCGAAGCAGCCGATTCCCATCTGAGCTATTTTTGTTTTGACAGCGGCGTCGAAATTTACCTTTATATTCTAGCTATATTTTTTCATTGCCTGAACACTCAGATTAAAAAGTTTTCTATGAATTAAATCTAGCTAGACCGATTCGAAACCACCTACATACTGAGTTTCACTAGATAGATTAAATTAGATAGATCGATTAAATAATAAATATTAAAATAGCGAAGCGAAAAAAAGATGCTTATAAGAATATAAAAGAAATTGACAGATAAGATCTCCAAACATAAGAAGCAAAGCGATTCTATTTTTCAAATACTATTAAACACTTAAATTGTAAAAGGTACTAAGCACGATAGAACTGAAAAACTCTCAATTTTCCGATAATAAATATATGGAGGAGTTGTTGAGGCGTGTATGCTTGGTACACATATACGTTTCAACAACTCATACATATATGAATAGTTAGCTAGGTTAGCTAAGATAGGTCGCGATTTTGCATGCAACAGGCAAGCAAGCAGCCAAGCCGAGGTATGCCCGTGCACCCTTGAGTTGGTTGCCAAAATAAAATCGGCTGAGTGCCTTAAGCGCTCGCCTTAGTAGTCCG
Source organism: Antheraea mylitta (assembly GCA_014332785.1). Lineage (NCBI taxonomy): Eukaryota > Metazoa > Arthropoda > Insecta > Lepidoptera > Saturniidae > Antheraea > Antheraea mylitta. Next base: position 5,295,344 of record JACEII010000025.1, on the reverse strand, counting down.
GTGAAGCTATTGAGACCTTGCTGGGTCCATAGCGTAGTCATTTCGAAAAAAAAAAAAACTAAGCACGAAGATAAATACGGAAAGACGATTAATTAAATAATTATAAATAAATAACAATTTTTTTAATAAAAATTTCTTAGAAAAATAATACAAAATAATAACTTTTTAAAATTGTTTCAGAGTTTAATTATCCCTAGTGACAACCTCATAACAAAATAATCATCTAAATTCCATCATGGGAAATTGAGGGATCCTGTTGACGTGATCTTACCCTTAATTTTATTTTATCTACGTTCCAGTTGCATCGCCCACACTAAGGTCCATGCAGGACGTAAGAATTGTGGGAGGTGAGGATGTCGACATAAAAGAGGCCCCGTATCAGGTATCAATATTGTACCGCGGAAGACACTCATGTGGAGGCGCTATCGTATACAATGATATAATCGTAACAGCCGCGCATTGTATAGCTGGGTACGTTGAAGATAATGTTTCTTTACATAATACCTTATCATCGTTCGGTCATTGTCCGTTTAACAATTCAACTTTCTAGATATCTGTGTTTGCTTTTATTTCATTGTCGTTTCTAAATTATCATATCTTGGACTTATTTTCTTTTAAATGTGTTGTTACTTCCTTGATTGCCTCTTTTCTTTTTATAGAATCATTAATCACTTGTATTGATAAATAGTGTAAACTTTTTACAAAATGCTAATCAATTGCTTATAGGTCATTGGGTTACAATAAACATAAACTTGTATTTGCAAATTTTTAAACTGTCTCTTATATGTATCTTGATTTAAGTTCATGATTTATTTATTATTGCTTCCAACTTGTAACTTTTCGTGTAAGTAAAGTGAATTTAGAATATGTTAGGCTATCAAAATTTCTCTGGAGGGATAAGCATTATAAATACCTAATTTTTTGGACTAAGTGTTTACAAGCTTTTTATATTAAAAAAAATATATTATCTATATTTCTATACTGATATTATAAAACTGAAGCGTTTGTTTCCTTGAACTCACTAATCTCGGGAGTACTCTTCCGATCTGAGAAACTCTTTCAGTGTTAGATAGCTAATTTGTCGAGGAATTATATAAGCTATACATCTAAGCTAAGCTAAGATTAATAGAAATACCAATGAAGAATGTTTTAAGATTAGGGCTAACGTACGTGTTATTTACACATATTTTAACTTTCTACGTAAACGTAGTGGCAAGTAAAAGTTAGCCTTAGTTCAAATTAACTATTCCACGCGGACGAAGTTGGAAGCAGAAGATAGGTCAGTATAAAGAAAGTAATTTTTATTGGCAGGTCGGATCCAAAAGATTATGAAATCCGCGTCGGTTCATCGTACAGTCAAAAGGGAGGCTTCATTTACCAAGTCGCGGATCTTATCTGGCATCCAGATTTCAATTATGCGCAAATGGATAGCGACATAGCATTACTGTGGCTTGCTAACCCCATAAGGTTTACTGAAACAGTGGCTCCTGTTGAGATGTTTAACGCAAATGATGAGGTCATTGATGGAGATATTACTCTGGTCACAGGATGGGGACACATGACTGTATGTGATAATATTTTGGAAATCATTATTTAATGCTAACCATTTATAGTAATAAATTATAGAGCTATGCTGAAGCTATTATTGGGTTCAGCATGAATGGGTCGTACCACTCTCTCATAGAAAACCGACTTGAAGTAACAATGCATGCGTTATTGCGTTTCGTTCGTTCAATGCGAGTGCCGGAGGAATTCTTTAAAAGGCCGGCAACATACTTGCAACTCCCCTGGTATTGCTAGTGCCTATGCACGGCAGTGATTACTAAGCATTAGGTGACCCACCTGTTCGTTTGCCCCCTATTATATAAAAAAATGGAAGGGCTTTAAAATTCTGATCCTTAGTTTTTTTGTATGATGAAAAGCGGTAAAGTGAAACACTGTGTCGAGTAAAATGGGAGCAGTGTCTGGTTTGCCTACGGGTATTTGAGAACAGTAAAACAACTGGCTTTCTTTTTGAAAATTTCATTTCTACCACACATTTTTTTATAGATAAGAGTGATATATTGACGTGTTAATTTCAAATACATAAATCAAAACTTATCTTACGTCTAGTAAAACTAATTTATTTGTTATTTTAAACTTTGACAGCTTTAAACCGTAAATTTTTCTGATAACTCAAGATGTTCACAATTTATGTATAAGTTACAAATAAATAAAATATTGGAAAAGTTTATAGTGTTTGTAATTTTGACAGCACTTTATTTAACAAAGTAATTTAAATAACTTTTTCTAACGCAAGTCCTACAAAAATCCCAACTATTTACATAAGTTTATAGTCTTTGTTTGAAAAAACCTTATGCCAATTTTTTTTTTTATTACAGGAAGGAGGTGCTTATCCTTCAGTTTTGCAAAAGGTTTTAGTGCCAATAGTCAATGAGAACGTATGTAATGATGCTTACATGCCTCTTTATAAAATTACTCCAAGAATGCTATGTGCTGGTGTACCGCAGGGAGGAAAAGATGCTTGCCAGGTAAGCTTACCTTTCATCAAATATTTTTTTTCAAACACTTACGTAAGCCTGAAAATACATAATTTAAGCCATTTTTATTTAATTAGTTACGTTTTCTTAATTTTTAACTTCGAACGTTTTAGTTTCTGGCCTCAATAAAAAAGATCATTATTTTTATGTGATCAAACTCTTTCTATGTATCATGGAATTAAAATGAACTTTAATTAATAATATAACAAGCTTATACCTTTATTCTCAATACTAACTAATACCTACTATCCTTGAGATTACTCTTAGGAAATTTTCGGAAATGTAGCAAACTAACCCTTTAAATCCATAATCTATAGCCGAATACTGACGTTTTCGTATCAAAAGTAACGCCTTTTGTAGTTTTGAATTATTCGACATAATACCAATTATTGACCTTTTAAACAAGAAAAACTACAGGAAAGTGGTATGGAATATTTTTAAGAATACTTAAGCTGACAACCGTCAAGTTAAAAGGCTGCCAGATAGAGCCTTTCATTCTGTAGTGACATTTTTACTCAAACTTTTTCTTTTGTTATGCATAGCATAAGCCTTGTACCTATTTAAAGCAAATCTATTGAATTTTGATCAAGACTTTAGCGAGCTTCCTCAGTTGTGTAACAAAACTAATTTAATGAATATCTCTTGTATTCAGGGTGACAGCGGTGGACCATTGATCCACAAAGGAAGACTGGCCGGTGTGGTCTCTTGGGGCTTAGGATGCGCAAGACCAGAATTCCCTGGAGTGTATGCGAAGATTTCGGCATTGAAATATTGGATAGATGAAAATATCTTGCGTATGAGGTTGAAACACATTCTTAGATCGCAATTTTAATTTATTAAGAATTTTTTTTATAAAGAATATAGAGTTAAGCAGATTAATGAGTTTTATTTTACATTAGAACTGGCAAGCCCAGTGAGTCCCGTTCTGACAATAAAAACCTTGACAAATGATGCACCTAAACCTTTCTCACGAATCAATTTATCTAGTGGTTAAAACCGCATGAAAACCCATTCAGTAGTTTTTAAGTTTATTATAGAAGACTGATAGGCATGTCAAATAACTTTGTTTTATATTATTATACGTAGTGATGTTTATTGCCCAGTGATAGTTGAACTTTCCTATCTTCGAAGTATAGTAGTGGTAATCTCTGAAGTGGGTCTCTTAAATGCTGGTGGTTAATAGTTAAACCTGAATACCGAAATGGTTCTGTGTGCAAGTAATTAGTCAATGCCTCTTTGGCAACATGTTTAACTCGTTGATTGGATGTCAGTTTGAACCCTAAGACAAGTCTACGTTTTTAGTGAAGTAAACCAATACAAGAGAACAGTAGCTTTATGGTAGTATACTTTTTTGACTAACTGATTAATTACCGTCAACGGAATAGACCAGCAACACGATTTGGACTCCCCTGATATTGCAAGTGTCTATGGGCGGCGGTGATCATTTACCATCAGGTGACTCGCCCTTTCGTTTGCCCCCAATAATATAAAAAATGGTTATATGTCATTATGTCATCAAGCAGTTGCATGTATATTTAGGCAGATGAACTAGAGAATCAGTTTAGTCTCTAAACTGCAACTAAATATAAAAAAAAAATGACCAACCGGTCAATCTGTATTTTTTTTTATGTCATAACTGGCAAATGAACAAGTGGGCCACCTCATGTTAAGGTGATCACCACCGTCCATAGACACCAGCATCACTAAAAGAGTCGCAAGTGCGTTGCCAAACTATATTGCTGGGGCAGGGGGAGGGGGAAGGAGAAGAGGAAGAAGGGATAGGGAGGAAGGTGGTCCTTTGGTGCTCTCATTCATCGAATGAAACGCAACAATTAAACATTGTTACTTCACGTCGGTTTTCTGTAAGAGGGTGGTACTATCCCGGACGAGCCAACCCATACATATTGAAACAAGTTACAGCTTAAAAGTGAATTTACAGATAATTATGATATTGTTTTTTAATTTTAATTATCAACAACTTAGCCTTTTTTTCCAATATCACCATAAACTCACGTGGTATAAAGTTATCAAAGTTTGAAGTAGCTACGATTTTTTATAAGCATTGTGCATTCAGCGATGTGTGTTTTCTTACCACGAGATAAGCAGTGTGATGTGAACAAACAAATAACAGACGTTTTATAAGCAATGGATATCTTTGCTTATATTTTTTGTTTCTTCCTCTGTCTTATAGAATTTACTGGTTGGATGATAAACATCAAAGACGAAGTTGCCAATATCAGCTAGTTTTAAATTAAGCTCTTATGGAGTAACTTTAAAATTTTGATCCCCAGCAAAGTATACTAGTGAGGGTTACTTTATGTCAAAACTTTTCTTCGTGCTTCGAGTTATTAAGTTACAAACGAGATTGAAACTACCCTTTTTAATCTTTTTTTGCAAACAATCTTGAAGATTATTGCTGTCATTGTCCAGTAGGTAGCATTATTACAAGTGTTTTGTGACAATTTTAATATTTTGGGCCCTTGTTACAGCATTCCAATGAGTTTTTTGTAATATTTCATGACTAATGTTTCGTGGTATTATTTTCCATCCACTTAACTTATGCACAACAATCGAAGAATATTACGTAAATGCTATAAATATTACAAAATATTGAGTCAAATAACACGAGATCTTCTATACATATAATAAGAATGCAAATCTAACGAGTCTCTACTTTTTAGAATTTCATGAAAAAAAAAAATGTTGCTGGTGTCTTGGAATTATTAGTAGAATACATTTCAATAATATTTAGAAAAGTCGGTCTGTTTATATGAACACGCATCACTGCTAAAGTACTGAGTACAGAATAAAACCACAAAAGATTAAAGCATATCTTCAAGAATAACTTAGTCTGAAAAACAATTGAAAGAATCATTAAAATCGGTATACAGTATCAAAAGTTATTATAATTTTAATGACAACGCGGTACAAAAAGACGAAGTACAAGAGAAAAGTGGATAAGTAAATGGACTTATTACATTCACATGAGTTTATTAATGTCTATTTTTTAACATTAGGTTCCTTGTGAATGAAGTTACGGACACAGCTAGTTATGAATAAAATATACAAGCCTCTACATGACGACTAAGATTCTGCCAAAAACTTTATATAACATATTTATATGTTGGAGATGCTGTTACAATAATGCTAATAATTTTCAAATATATGTGTAGTATTTAGATCTGCCATAATTACTCTATCCATTGTATGAATGATGTATACGAGCATTATGAATATTTCAATCTATTTAAACATCTATTGAAAGAAGGATTATATATATCTTGGTCAACTCATACTAAATGTTGGCTGTCTCTCAAAGCAATATCATTTTCAATATGAACGCAGTACTAAAGGATTATTACATTTTGAGATATCTCGTAAGTTATTACATTCTAGCAATCGCAACTTAGTTGATGTCGATCCAAAAGTAGTTAAACTTTATTTATTTATTAAAGGACAGCTAGTAACTAGTAAGCCACACAAGAATCAATACTATATATGAACAGTTTGTTGGCACATTGGCCTGTAAAAGCTGCATGACAAACCAAAATCAAAAAGGTGTCCAATGAACTACCTAATTTATTGAAAAAGTTACATAAGTACAGCTCTTTTAGCATTCGTGTACATTTATAACTTTACATGAGCAATTCTTTTATATTTTTATATATTCAGGATCTCGGCAACGGCGTCAGCGATTTCCGTGAAACTTAGTATACAAGTGGTTTCGGGGACGACAAATCGATCTTGCTAGATTCAATTCATAGAAGACTTTTTTAACTGAGTTTCCAGACAATGGCAAAAATATAGCTAGAATATAAAGGTAAATTTCACCGCCGCTGTTAAAGTAAAAATACCTTTGATAAAAATTTGCTGCTTCGAAAATTTGTCTACCTCGGTTCAAATCCGAGTGTCAGCAAAAGAAATATCTTTTTTTTTTTGGTAAAAAATGCCAATTTTAAGAGATAAACCTAACAGTTTATTGTAGCTTAAAAATGTTTTTTAAAGAACCGGGTTAGGCTTGGTCGTTCAGGTACTAATTATTATCACACCAAAAAATCTCGATTTAGGCACCAACACCACGATCATTAGAATTAGAACGAAACGTGCGCTAAATGGTACTAAATATCCAAAAGACGTTCTCAAGACAAATATTATCTTTATTCAGAAACTCGTTAGCCGACGTAGCCGAACTTTTTGATCTACAATCTAACTTAAATTAAAGTTGTTCAACTTTCTGACGATTCTTACCGACTTCGAAGGGTTTCCTTCATTTAATACTATCCCTTGGATATCGGTTTTATTATATATTTTTCCAATTTCGGCTATTGTTTTTGAAATATCGTGGATATAAGCGAAGAATTATCATGGAACCTTAGTTTAAATTGAATAAGTTATAAAGATAATTATCCTAATTAAACTTGAGTACACTGTGCCATAAAAAACTCTAAAAACAGCTACCTGCTAAATTCCAGCCGCTAAAGAAGTGATAGACTAATAATCCGACCAATTATCATTACATTGGCCTTTTTTATAGTAGCACGACAAAGTGACCGCACTATGCCTGATGGTATATGGTATTAACCTCCAATAACATTTAGTCTTAGTTTCATTAAAATCGGTTTACTCTGTCAAAAGTTATTGCAATTTTAATGACGACGTGACTTCTTAAGTACAAGAGAGAAGTAAATAAGTAAATGGACTTCAACTTTATTTCAAGACCAGGGTATTTTATAATTAGCCGTGATCCGCGGCTCCGCACGCGGTCTTTTAAATTGTATTAAAGAAATGTAAAATTGTGTTTTACACCTAGTAAATGCTTTAAATACAAAAATTCAAAACACAAAATTATATAGCATGACGCGTGTGATGGTGAGGCGTCGCCACGTCAAATAGTGTAACGACATATACCATCAAGCTCTGATTCACCGCTATAGATAAATTACATGACAGTTAGTTTTCCAAATAGCTTCTAATATAATACAGCCGAGTTAAGAACCTCCGTTTTGAAATCGGATAAGAAAACAAAAGATTTCTTAAAAATTATCAGAAGATATAAAATTATTGAAAAACTATTAACCGTAGCAATAAACCGTAAAATGTCACCACAACCTGGCTTATCCTCAGAGCGTACGAACCAGATTCTAAAGAACTACGTCATATTGTTGTAAATAGACGAAGCGTGCACAAAAGAGCATTGAGCCGACTTAGATCCTTCCTATCATTCCATTCATACCACCAGGCAATACTGAATGGCTTTCGGATAAAGCTTTAATAGATTCCTGATGATAATGAAGGATTTACCTACTTCCATTCAGAAACGTGTTGAATCGTTTAATGACAAATTTGAAAAGGCAAACGGGTTAATCATTCATATTGTAGAAATAAATGAATACCGGATTTAATTTTCAAAGGTCGTTGCTAATAATTAGGAGGAAGATGGTTATTAATTTATAGCAATGCAACAAAATCTGAAAATATATAGAAAACAAATATACTAATATTATAAAGCTGGATGATTTGTTTGTTTGGCGGTACGCGCTAATCTCAGTTACTACTGGTCCAATTTGAATTACCTATTTAATTTTGTTTGAATCAAATATGTAAATAGTTTTATGAAATTAAAATAAATAATAAAAATGAAACCTTTTGGTTAGGTTCAAACCTGACAATACATATATAATAGTATATTCACGTCAGAGAATATTTTTTTAGTTTTGTAATATTTTTTAAATCATTTGAGGCCATTGATCTTAAGTGATCACCACCGTCCATAGACACTTGCAACATCAGGGGAGTCGCAAGTGCGTTGTCAGCCTGTGTTGGGGTAGTGGGGAGTACGGAAAGGGGAGAGGGAGAAGGTGAGGAGAGGTGGTCTTCCGGCGCTCTCACTGACCTAACGAAATGCAACAATGCAAGCACTGTTATGTCACGTCGGTGTTCTGTGAGAGAGTGATGCTACCCCGAGCGAGCCAACTCATTCATGCTGATACCAGTAGTAGCTTCAGCGTGGCTCTACCACCTACGAAAAATACACATATAAATACATGCCCTTTATTTGAATGAAATCTATTCTACATTTATGGTATATATGAATACTTTATAATAACTCACATTTTTCAGTACATCTGTCAGCTGTCGTTTCGAAACAGAAATTTAATAATGTACTTATATATTTTAAAACAAAAACTATATACTAACTGAATAATATTTAGTAGATAGGTAAAACCTCAATCTTAAATTTTGCTAACGACACTTTAACAAGTCGGGAAACGATATTAAATGCTGGGACGTACTCAGAGTGAACGAAGTCTAAACCCTCCCCTAAATATATATTTTTTTTATTTAGCTATTTCGCTAGGTACAGATCAATATTTTATGTTAATTTTTGACTTGCGTTAATACGCTACAAAATCATATTTACTGTCGAAGAGTTTTGTATTATAATTTAATTTTAATTTATACTTAATTTAGGGAATATTACTTATTAGACAAATAATTCCATATGTTCTTCTCGTTTATTCAATCATGTCTATGCAAAATTTCATGATGATATGAGAGAATAAGAAATAACAGTGAGACAAACAAATACACTTTCGAATTTATAATATTAGTTACTATAGCAGTATTTGATTGCTGCTACAATAAATTTTGCAAATAAAGTAGAGCTTACTTTACTATTTTTTTTATGTCATAGGAGGAATTGGGGTTGTAAGGGGTGTCGAGTAAAATCTTAAAACGAGACACCCAAGCCAACCTCACCTGCACGTGGTGCACCCTGCTGATCAAGGAACGAGGCAATGGCGAGAGCGGGGTGGTAGGGTTTTACAGCCCGACTGGGTCGCAACCACCATGTATATGGCGAAAAAGCCCGTCATAGTGACTCGCTTCTGCGCGTCGCGTTTCGGGATCAGCCTGTGCATATCCAGTACCGGGCGACTTTCGTCATTATGGCCGGCATGACAGCGGCGACCGGCGATGGATAATCTGTCTCTCGGTGGTTGCCGATGTTTTTGGATTGTACTATGCTCAACATCAGGTATAGAGCAGGCACTTTGCCGTGCTTCAATAAAAAAAAAAGGAAACAAACAGACGGGTCACCTAATGTTAAGTGATCACCGTCATTAGCAACACCAGGATAGTTGAAAATGCGTTGCCAGCCTATGTTTGGGGTAGGGATTGTGAGGGAATAATGGTCATTCGGGGCTTTCACTGACCGAACGAAACGCGACAATGGAAGCTCTGTTACTTCACGTCGGTTTTCTGTGAAAGGGTGGTACTACCCCGGGAGAACCGGCCCATTCTAGAAACTAGTAATGCTTTTAGCGTGGCTCTACCACCTACACACGCTGATAACAGCCTTTTATAGGTGAATGAATTTGTATACACTTTTATGACATTAATTAAATAAATGTCAAAATGAGCTAAATTCAATTTAAATCGTTCGTATAACGTCTTAGTTTTTTTTTTGAGATTTCCTGCTTTTATACACCGAAAACGAAATTAATTTTTTTCTGTCTCTAAGTTTTTGGTTTTTTTTTAATGATTTTTATAGTTTGCATGTACAAAATTTGAAGATCTTGAAAAGTAACGTAAAATATTAAGAACTGTTATAATTGGATTTAGGTGCTACAGAAATGTATCGACTCTGATAACGCAATCAAAGTCTAAGTTCGTACCTGGTAGCACTTCGATACGTTTTGCCAGTTGCGCGAACAAAATTCAAACTCGCGTTATCTGTAAACTTCGAAGTAAACACGAGTTCTCACAAATATGTACATGTGAAATATATTCTATTTTTACCTGACAGTAATAACTCAATTAAGGTCGTTTGTTTACGGAGCAATGTGGTTACAAAATTGTTACCATAATCTATACATATAATAAAAATGAAGTGTCTCTATGTAATATCAAAATAACATTTTTTAATGATTAGGTATGAAAGTGTACACGCGACTGATAATAATACAATTTAAAAAAAATTGTCTGTCGTGTCTGTCTGTTTGTTCCGGTTAATCTCCGAAACGGCTGAACCAATTTTGAAGGGAGTTTCTTTGATAGAAATTAAAGCAGGTTACTTAGGCTATTCTAATTTAAGCTAGCTGTTAACTGTGCCTTCGCCCGCAGTGCTATCTCCAAAACGGTTGGGCCTATTTTATCGGGACTTTCACAGGCAAATAACTGACCTTATAGAAAGCAATTTAGATTATTCTATTTTGGACTAGCTGTTACTCGCGACTTTGTCCGCATGAAAAATCCACAAAGACATGTTGTCAACTGTTTTTTTTTATATCATATAGGAGGCAAACGAACATGCGGGTCACCTGTTGTTAAGCGATCACCGCCGTCCATAGACACTAGCAACCCCAGAGGAGTCGCAAGTGCGTTGCCAGCCTGTGTTTGGGGGAATGGAGAGAAAGGGAGAGGGGAAAGGAGAGGAGAGGGGAGGAGAGATGGGTCTCCGGCGTTCTCACTGACCGAACAAAACGCAACAATGCAAGCACTGTTACTTCACGTCGGTTTTCTGTGAATATAAACATATGCGTAAGACGTGCGTTGTACTGGACTCCAATAATAAATCTCTTTAAACGAGTAATTCTTGTATATTTTTATATTTATATATATTCACGATCTCGGGAACGGCGTCATCTGTGTCCGTGAAATTTAGTATGTACGTAGATTCGGGGATGATAAATCGATCTAGCTAGATTTCATCCATAGAAAACTTTTTGAGTTTTCAGTCAATGAAAAAATATAGCTAGAATATAAAAAGTTATTGTTGATACAGCTAACAACTAACTATGTAGATAGCTAACAAATCTAGATTTTTGGAAGATCTTAGTGTATCTTATAGTGGCTTTTATATTTTATTCAAAATCTTGTGTTATTTGACTTGATATTTTGTAATATTGTTGGCCTTTTACGTGATTTTGTTCGATTATTACGTAGGTACGGTAGGGATGAAATATAATACCACGGAGCATGAATTCTGAGATGCCACAAAACCCTCTGCAAAGTTTAACATGGAAGCCACCATTTTGTTTGTAGTTAGTAGAAAATAGTCTAGTACGCAGAAAGGAGTGCATTTGTTTGTTACACATTCACGCCTACGCCGCTCAACAACTCAATTGATGATTCTGTATGCACGTTCTTTGAGGCACAGGAAGGTACATAAAGTATCTTTCAGCAAGCATTTCACTATTTTTTTAAGGTTAGATGAAACCGATATTAACATGAGTGAATCCGCCAGTAAAAGCTAATATTGTTATGAAAAAAATTTCATTTATAATAGAATATTGTTTAATATCCATACAAATATAAATATGTTGTTAATATTTCGTGTTATAGATTGAGATGCGACGTTCATCAGCTTCTTAAGAATTTTCTCGTCCGGCCTGGGATCACCACCGGGACAATTAGAATACATCATATTGTGATCACAGTCCTGAAAAATATTTATTTATATTGTGCACCAATTCATTACAAGAACACTTCCGGTGTTATTAGAAAAAAGTTAAACACGTGTTTAACGCTTGCTTTAAAAAGGTTATGTTTTAGATGTATAGCGCTCGCGGTATATTACGCCATCTTGCTTATCTGTTGTCTCGCTTTGGTTACATTAGGTTACACTTGCCAAAAAAGGATAACGCGATCTTGCTTCGGGCGAGCGCGGTGCATTTCGTACGAAACCTTTTTTAAACCAAGTATTTAACTTGTTTGTAATAACACCGTTCAAGTTTTGTTATTGGTACAATAGGTGGCCTTACTACTATAAGGGCTTTGCTTAGAAACTATTGACTATTTAATTTAAACAATAACACAAAGTGGCAACGATGTAACGGTTTTTAATCATTTAATAGTATGCCTAAATGAATCGGGTATTTCAGAAACCTCATAAGTCACGCATTCTTAAGATAGCTTAATATGTCAAACAAAAACACAAAAGTCAATGTAATATCAAAGGAACAGCATCGAGTCAAATATCACATATTTTAGAGAAACCCCATAAAATCACTAAATAATGACACTAATTTCGTTCAAAATTAGTCACAATTCTTTTTTTCACTATAATGAAGGACAAAATGAGGTTGTGACTACTAGTAAATACATTGGTGACTTTGTTTCACATTGTTTTATGCTGAGGAATGCATCTAGGGCTATTTTATCACTACATACAAAGTCAACCTATGTCAGGAAAAGACGTTAGAGGAATTACTACGCTGAAGCTATTATTGGTTTCAGCATGAATGGGTTAGCTCGCCCTGGATATTACAACCTTCTCACAGAAACACCGACGTCAAGTAACAGTACTTGCATTTTTGCATTTTTTTTTGTCCGTGATAGTGCCGGAGAGCCACCTTCCCTCCCTTCCCTGCCTCTCCCTTCAAACCCAGGATGACTCTCACTTCCGACTTCCCTGGTGTTGCTAGTATCTATGGACGGTGGTGATAACTTAACATCAGGTGACCCACTAGTTCGTTTGCCTCATATGATTTAAAAAAAAAGTTGCCGTTATTTATGGACTATACTCTACTTTCCATTAGGTGCAGTACAGTTATGTTTTCGAACCAATTAAAAAACTATTTTTGAAATTATCAAGTGTTAATTTATTAGCGTAGTTATTCTCGCTACTCAAATCAGAATTATGTCATGCCCATGTGGCAGGTCGGTTGAAATGTCGCCTGTTACAAACGCTGCGTTCGTACGTCAAACGGAAATACAAACTAGCTAGGTCAAAGGAAAACTGACAAGTGTTTCTCTTTGTAGTGTTTCGTAACAAAGACCAATGTTGCATATATTCGCGTATATAACATTTATTTATATACTTTGTTATAACGTTTTGTTTTTTAAACTACGATATAGATTAAGATGACATTGCACTAAACGTTAAAGGTCGGTTATTAAGCTATGTAGCGTGTTTTAATCGACCTAAGTTCAATTATTTAGGAAACAGAAGGGGCTTTCTCTAAACAAAGATATCGTGATGAAACCATAGCTTGGTCGAAGAAATTGTAGGATTTTAGACTGACTTGGATACCGTAATGATAAGATTTGGAATGCGTAAAACAGACAGACAGCCGACCCATTCATGCTGAAACCAATGATAGCTCCAACGTGGTTCTACCATCTCCAACCTCCTTTTTCGGGGGTGTAAGGGGTGTTGGGGTGTAAGGGGTGTCAAATAACATCATAAGACTTGAGACACCCAAACCAAACTCACCTGCAACTGGTGTACCCTGCTGAATAACGAACGAGGCAAAGAACGAACACTGTGTTGATACAACAGAACAAAATAGTACACAATTATTACACCAAAACTTAAACTCTCTAAATATCCCAATATTTATTTATCCCAGAAATTTCCAACTCCGTTTGTTTCGACGAAACGTTATTATTAGTTTTCGTTCGTGTCGAGTCACGTTGACTCTTTTGTTTTTCGCTTCATAAAACTTGCCTGATACACGTCGCCTTCCGAAACTATGACGGAGAATTTTTGCAATACCACCGCCTGAGTGTAGGAGCATGCGAGCATTGAATCAAATAGAACGGTGAGTGTACAACTTCGGAATTGTGCTCGAGCGCTGTGAAAATTTAGAGATAATTATTTTTAACATTTTCTAGGTTTCAGCATTTGACTACAATCTCGTCTTTTTCATATTTTTTTTATGTGAAACATCTATAGGCGCAGGTAAACCTGACTGTTGGCGTGGCGACGACGCGACTAGGGTATGCGTAATCGACTGTGCGCAATCTCTCTTGCCGCACTGAGCTAGCATAGCCATAGTGTAATTCGAGAATTTGAGATACATTTGTTTCGAACAATTTTGATGTTTCACTTCTGCCAGGCGTCCCGTGATTGATCATTTTTTTTCTTTATATCATAGTGGGCAAACGAACAGGTGAGTTATCTGATCTGATTTAAGTGATCACCGCCGTCCATAGACACTAGCAACATCAGGGGAGTCGCAAGTGCGTTGCCAGCCTGTGTCTGGGAGGAATGGCGAAAAGGGAAGGGCGAGAGGAGATGGGAGGTGAGGGGAAATGGACTTAGTGACAAATTATTAACTCGAGGGTGGCATCTAACCAGGCAGACTTAGAAAAGTCCTACAATCATGCAATTGCCTGATTTTATTATCTGTTTTGATATAAAATAAGCTTATCGAAAATTACTTAATAAAAAATAAAACCTTCTTAAAACTTATTATCCTTGAATTGCAATAATTTATCATAATTTTAATCAAAACTTCGTTGGTGTCTTCGACATACAAGATTCAATGCTAAAGTAATGGGAACTCATAAAATATATTCAGTTCTTCGTAATAAAAATTCAGATCAAATTGAAAATTCAAATAGGGAAGTTCTGAAGTATCGAACATATAAAAAAATACAACTCAAAGGACGAAATCTTCCTTTTTAAAGTCTAGGAAAAATATCGGCATACGCAATTTTGCTTGCGAACTGATTGATACTAATCAATTATACATCCATCTATACATTCAACCTAAACAAACGTTCATTGCTAGACATAATCTGTGTCAAACGATTGGAGCAATGACTGGTCTTGGGATGCTGCGTTATAACCTGTCTTAACCTGTCTATCAGTTATGCTATATGGACTCCATTCGAGAACGCTTAAGTTATTCAACTTAATCCCTTCCTCCCCTTTCCACAACCGAACTACTCGCACTGGCCTTCGTAGCCACAGTTTTATGGTAAATTGTATCTGGGCACGAACTAAAAAGTTCGATTCGTCATATCTTTGCCGTACCGTGAAATTGTGGAACAATTTCCCGGCCAGTGTGTTCCTTCTTTCCTATGACATGGGGTCCTTTAAGTGCAACGTGAATAGACACTTACACAGGCCGGCACGACAGCGGCGACCAGTGATGGATAATTTGTCTCTCGGTGGTTGCCGATGTTTTTGGATTGTACTATGCTTATCATCAGGCATAGCACAGTCACTTTGTCGTGCTGCAATAAGAAAAAGGTTATTTAAATCCTTGTAACCTTCGTACTATAGCACATATGACTTATTAACTGAAAACAAAAACACCCTCCTATTTTGTAAGTTTGTCACGTATAGGGTTTGAAAGATTGACATCTGAATTTAATAGCAGGACTACTAAACCTTCCAGTTCAAAGTAACTTAAATGTACTAACCAACATAAATAGAAATGGGTTTCGAAATGTGTCCACTCTTGCGTTGTATTTTTCTGTGCGTCCACGACTGCCTTGAAGACGGAGTAGCAAGTCTCCCAAGCGTCTGTTGTATTCTCGATACACTGTGGTAATTCATCGTATCCTATCAAATTTTAACATTTAATTTAGTAAATACACAACATAAATATTGCTGTAGGAGTTTTTAGCGGGATCTGTTATATAGTGGATTTTATTGTGCATAAGTGAAGTGAATGAAAAATAATACCATGGAGAATGAAATTCTGATACGTCACAAAAACTCCCTGGAAGATTCTAACAAGGGATCGACCATCTTGTTAGAATATTGACTCACACGACGCTTAATATTGAAGTAATTGTGCGACACTTGTAATATTATTGAGTATACGATAATAGCAGTAATAATCTGAAGGATTGATTGCCAAAAATAAAGTTAAAAAAAATTATGTTTAAAAGAACCATGTGTTCAGCAGTTCAGTTGCGGTAGAAATTAAAATTTATAAATATCTTAAATAAACAATACACTTAAATAATATTCTGGCTGTGATGCCTTCTCTAAAGGCTTTATAATATGCAGACTTACAGACACACAAACAAACATACACATCAACAAAACTCAGAGCAAATAGTAGGTAATGCAGTAGATAATCACGAGGCTACGAATGTAAGAAACACTGCATAATGTATTCTATCTCATTCTTGCATATTAAGAAAGTTGTCACTTCAAAAAGTATCTATGTTTCTACTCTTTGAAGCAAAATTTCGTTTCGTGCGTTATGACAGATCGTTCAGAGTAAATTTTTATCTTGAAATGGAAGTCGATGTGACACACTGCGTAGCTAGTTAACAATGGAGTTTCTTTGGATTCATTGAACAAATACAAATGCCTTGTAAGGTTACATTTCAATCTGAAAATTAAATATTCTATCGTTAATGCCATAATTTTGTAAATTTTCTTGTATAATAGGCATCGATTGAGTGTATTCCTGTCTCGCTTCTGTTATTGTTTTCAAGGTTGTCGACTGTGTTTGAAATTTATTTAGTATTCTGGGCAGAATATATTTCCAAACCATCCCAACGTATTTGTTGCTACATCTAGATGTTTCAAGGGACATAAACAACTTTACGTAAGGTCATAGTTCTTGCTACTTTATTTAAGTTGCAGCCACAGTAACATATCGAGTTACAATCGCTAAATCTATTTTATCAAACACAATTATATCATACAATTTTATCGTTGGATCTTTAGATTCAGCTGAAAATCGTTGAAATATGTAAAAATATCATTTTTATCCACGCTAAAGATATAAAAGTGCTGAGGTACATAGATAAGTCCACATAACTTTTTTAAATTCCTCATACATTTTATAACTAACTATAATCTCACGTAATTATAAGTATACGTTACTTAAAACATATGGCCTAATTGATAACGCTAACATTATAAAGCTGTTTGTTTATTTGGTTGAAGACGCTTATCTCCGTCCGATGTGAAAAATTCTTTGAGTGTTAGATAGTTCATTTATCAAGCTAAGATCAATAAAAGCGGAGTACCAATGAAGAATGTTTCAAAATCAGGGTATTTTTTTTCCTTTAGAGAGCTTCCGCTGCGCGTTACCCTAAAGTAACTATTCCACGCGGACAAATTCGCGAGCAAATAGCTAGTAATACAATAAATCTAAAAGGGTCGATATCGAATACAATTTACGGATATTATTTATACATGTTTGGAGAAGAATGTTAAGCTTGAAAGCCTCTCTAAGAAGTCTCATTACATACAATATTACCCTTTATGTTAAATTCAAGCTACTCACAATATAACCCTATGTTTATTATTAGAATCATTGCACTCTCTAATCGCTATTATATGAACCAGTTTCCTTCCAAATCCTATGGCTTCCTCCAAACTCATTATTAAACTCTTATACATCCGTGAATACTCAAAACATTAGACTATCTTTATCAATACAGTAAAATACTTTTTACTAACTTAACTATTTTCAATAATTTTAATTGTGATCATGCCAAGCGAAGCAGTATATCAGGTGAAAGTATAAACGCCCGCTGTATTGTAGGATATGCCATTCATGGTCACATTTAACATATAAAATAATAATATCAAAATATATACTAATAAACAACAAAGAAAATCTAAGTTACAGTTCGTTTTAAGACTTCCAAAAGTATAAACAGAATTTAGGTGTAATGATTGGTGTAGAAAACATGCAATAAGCGACCCTGAGCCAATAACTTTCGATAATGAAACAAACAATAAACAATTTTGTTTTGTTCCTGAGGTTCCCACGTTCCCTTTCAAATAAAAATGAAATCACCCGACGGTATTTGACACTGTGGTTTAACATAGACGCGAAGACGATTGTATTTTGCTAGATAATTCGGTCAAATATTAAGCATCTATTTTATTAATTGATTTAGAACAAGAATCGAGTCCAGAGTATCCTCTTTAAATATTGGTACTGTCTAAACATTCAGCATGTATAATTAGATGATCCGGCCACGCGTTCTATAGCTCAGTTATTACATATTGGATTAAAATTGAGAAAGACGGAATGGGAAGTTAGGTTCTAGTGCTTTCGCTGATCAAACTCAATACAAAAATGCAAGCGTTGTTACTTCACGTCGATTTTCTGCGGGTCAGGTGGTACTACACCGGGTGAGCCGACCCATTCATACTGAAACTAGTAATAGCTTCAGCGTGGCTCTACTATCTACCTAAAACTAGAATCATCTACGAAAAGATCCGCATCTTATGGTCGAAGTCATTTACCCATATGTTTAGTAACTTTGATGTAATTTATACATAAATTTTACAAGATAATCTAGTGTCATAAACTTTTAAATTGCAGGTTAAACTATATTGTTCACGTACTGTACTATGTTTTTAATAAAAAAAACTTTAGGAGTTCAATATTCTCTTCTCATTTTAATGTTAATTTGAATTTGAATCTTATTTTAGTAGAATCAAGGCTTATAAATGCTTACGCGTAAGGAACCATTCATCGTCACAGACGCTGTTAAGTACGTGCATATGGCCCTTGATGCTCTCCTCATTAAAGTGGTTCTCGGTGACGAGTTTGCAATCAGAGTTCCAGTCTATTGCACAATTTGTTAGATGCCTTATCGCTCTGGAAGATTGAAAAACGACAATGGTGATTTAATTGCGAATATGTTCTTGAAAATGTCTAACTGTATCTGAAAATGCGTTCTTTTAATCTTTATCTCACCTCATTAAAATGTCTACAATTGAAAGTATCTATACTAATAATATAAAGGGGTAAAGTTTGTGACGCTGTAGGGGGTAATCTCAGGAACTACTGATCCGATATGAAAAATTCTTTAAGTGTTATATAACTCATTTATTGAGTATGGCTATCGGCTATATATCATCACGCTAATACCAATAAGAGCGGAACGCCAATAAAGAATGTTTAAAAATCGTTCTTTTTTCTCTTGACAGCTTCCGCTGCGTGTTAAAAATAAAGAATATCTTTATTCCACAGTCACGGGCAGAGGCTAGTTTTTAATATGTAAGTTTATCCGAAAGGTTCGCCACGCAATATTACAATAGAAAGTGTACATAATGGATGGAAATTGGAAAGGCCTAATTCATTTTAAACTGACTACAAATTTGGTTAGAGCCTAATTGGATTACATTCTATTAGCTTAATGTTTTCCACTTTAATCTATAGAAAATTTAGTATTAGTGGGCTAGTATAAATTGATTTCAGGAGAGATAAAAAACTATACATATATTAAGAACGTAAATGTAATGTGTTTGTACTTTTTTTAGATTCTTGTAAAAAAAAATGCGGCATGTCTTGGAATAAGCAATTTTTTTTTATCATATAGGGGGCAGACGAACATGCGGGTCACCTGTTGTTAAGCGATCACCGCCGTCCATAGACACTAGCAACCCCAGAGGAATCGCAAGTGAGTTGCCAACATGTGTTTGGGGAAATGGAGAGAAAGAGGGAGGGGAGATGGGTCTCCGGCGCTCTCACTGACCGAACGAAACGCAACAATGTAAGCACTGTTACTGTAATGTTACTTCACGTCGGTTTTCAGTGAGAGGGTGGTGCTACCCCGGACGAGCCGACTCATTCAGGCTGAAACCAATAATAGCTTCAGCGTGGCTCTACCACTACTAATACATTTGAATCATTTTTAGAATCGTTTGTCTGTCTGTTTGTTGGAACACGCATTACTGCTAAACTACACCTTTTAGGATAAAACCAAGAGATTCATAAAACCTATTCTAGAGTAACATTTATTCTTTGTTTCATTAAAATTGGTTCATTCTATCAAAAGTTATTGTAACTTTAATGACGACGCGACTTAAGTACGAGAGAAAAGTAGATGGATTTAATACGTTCACATAATTTTATTAATCACTGTTTTTTTGCAAAGGTTCCGTGCGTACGACTTCGTGGGCACAGCTAATATTAAATAATAATTGAATTTTGAATTTTTGGTGAAATGCACAATTTATTTAATTATGCTCCACTTATGATTTCGAGATGCAAATTGCAATGCTCGGTTATGCATAATAATAAATAATACTAATTAGCTTCTTGTACTTGTTTTTCTGACTACTTGTAATTAAGTATTGTTACAGAGATAGGGGTTAGCTAATATTTGCTGGGTGGGTGGATAGTAATTTGACCAGAAGTACTGTTTCAAAATACGTGAATAACTACTAATTTAAATTGGCAACATTGGCTGATGATGAAGTATAACATGGTCAGGGAACTTCTACCTAAGAAATGTTATTATATTAAGCTATATGTCGAAAAATAAGGAACAGCGAATTTCTCGGAATTTGAAATTGGCAATCCGTCGTGGACTTGTGTGCTAATATATATTTATACCTTCTTTCAATATTAGATCTATGACCCAGCTGTGAGTCGCTTACAGGCTATTCGGTGTTGATGTATGGACATACATAAATTTAAGCCATTATTCTGCCTTAAATACTTAGGTCCATAAAATCTAAACCATTTTATGATTAAGCTTCAACCCTTACCTACACCAGTTTCCAATTTTCGCCGGCATCGGCGGCGATTTCTTTGTTGAATTATATATTAAAGCTGCTTCGAACGTACAATTTAATGCATATTTAGAGAATTCTTCACAGTTAATATTTTTCGGTATTACTAATTTCTCTTTATCCTTTGTTAGTGGTACGATCGGTTCGAAATCTATATCATCGAATGTTGCTATGTGAGGTCTATTAGTTGTTTCTTCATCGTCGTATAAATCTGGAACGCAGATTGAGTTATCAAATTTTTCCATCTAGCTACAATCATAGAATGGTATAATCTAAATTGTCTAATTTCTACTGTAGTTACTGGTCTTAATACATAAGTTCCCAAAACTGCAGCAGACTTTGCCAATCAATGCCTGGTAGAATCCCCATCGTTTTCTTCCTCTTCTATGACATTGTCCTTTTCATCCACGGCTGCGGAACCCTATGTTTTAAATTTGGCAGTGAAGTCCCCGAGTATTCGTTTAAGAATTAATGCAATAAATTAACTAGTAAGTTTTAAGCAAATGCCTTAAGTTGAAATTTATTAATCGTTGCTTCTTAAGTAAAAATGGTAAAGATGAAGATTTTTTTTATAAGAGTTAAAAACTACTCTCACATTTTTTCTATCTATATTAATATTATAAAGGGAGTTTTTGGCGGGATTTTAGTCTGTCATGTAGTGGATTTTATATTTTATTCATAATCTTGTGTTATTTGACTATGTATTGTGTAAATTTGGTGGTGTTTTACGTAATATAGTTAGGTTATTTTGCATAAATGAAGTGAATGGAAAATAATAACACGGAGCATGAAATTCTGAGATGCCACAAAAACTCCCTGGAAGGTTCTAGAAAGGGATCCACCATCTTGTTAGAATATGGTTTCACACGATGCTTAATATTGGAATGATCACACGAAGTTTGTGATATTATTGACTACGTGAGAATGGAAGTAATAATCGGAAAGATTGATTGCCAAAAATAAAGTTAAAAAAAAAAATTATAAAGCTGGAGGGTTTGTTTGTTTGTTTGGTTGACCGCGCTAATCTCAGGTTCTACTGGTCCGATTGGAAAATATCTTTCATTGTTGGATGATACATTTATCGAGGAAGGCAACAGGCTATATGTTATTACGCTCATATTTATAGGATAGGAGCACCAATGAAGAATGTTTTAAAATCGGGTGGTTTTTCTTTTGAGAGCTTCCGCTGCGTGTTAGCGTTGACACAAATAATAATTCTAAGTAGACTTAGTCGCGGGCAGAGACTAGTATACATTAAATTCTAATCAAAATGCAATTTAAAACTAAAAGGGCGTTGTTAAAAAAATCATAAATAAAATATACCACTCACAAATTGTATTAAGACCATCTGAGATAAATATTAAAAGCAATAAAATTATCATTTCTTAAACAAATATAATGCTTTGACCATTTCTATAAATGCTTATCTCGGTAAAAAATTATAAAACCCCTGTAACGTCTGCGTATAACGTCATGTCTGACTTTTCTTTGACTTACGAAATATTAAGTTGCGTTCACACGATCTTAGTTATGGATTACTTTATATTGTCTATCACATACATGGTCTAAATAGGTTAATTATGTGCTATCCTATTGTTTAATCTTTCCCAAGATTTTTGATCAATCTGAATAGAATAGATAAATAGTTTTATATTATAGGAATGTTGTATTGATGTCTTGTAGAGAGATGACACCATGTAACTAGAAAGGTTTTGAGTATGATAGTGGATGAATATAGGAGTAAAGCAAGACTGAAAAATATATGGATGGATTGTGTGAATAATGATGTGTTAAAAGGTGTGAATAATGAGAGGACATGTGACAGGGAAGAGTGGAAAAGGAAAACATGTTGTGCCGACCCTACTTAAGTGGGAGAAGGTTAAAGAAGACGATGATGTATTGTATTATACATACATCGAGATAAGTGAGAGTAAGTAATAATTTTAGATTCTTATAGTAATATTTTAAGCTTATATTGAAGTCTAAAATATATCACTATATTCAAAGCTCATAAAAAGATAGGCAACGACTGTAAAAAGAAAATATCTCGTTGTTTCTTTGTACCAGCAAGCTGTATTTTGTAGGTGGTAGAGCCACGTTAAGGCTATTACTGGCTTCAGCATGAATAGGTCGGCTTGCCCGGGATAGTACCATCCTCTCACAGAAAACCGACGTGAAATAACAGTGCTTTCGTTATTGCGTTGCGTTCAGTCGGTGAGAGTATTGGAGGCCCACCACTCCTCACCTTCCCCCTCTCCTCATTTCTTCCTCCCCCCTTAACACAGGCTGGCAACGCACTTGCATATCCCCTGGTGTTGCAAGTGTCTATGGACGGTGTTGATCACTTAACATTAGGTAGCCCATCTGATCGTTTGCCTCCTATGGTATAAAAAAAAACCCAAAAAATGCGTAACCGATTTCAAAAAACATTGCTTACTAGTTAAATTATCAGGGAGTAACATGAATTGTATTTTACTTTTAAAATCTACATTAAAACGAGCGAAACCGTGAGCAAAAGCTGAGTTTGGATATTCCAGTATTAGCCTTGAATAGACATTTGAACATATCCCGTTAGTCGGGGGGTAAATTTCGCTCCCACACACCAGATTAGGCCCCCTTCGGCAGCGGCTCAAGCCTAGGTGAGTTCCCTCAGCGTGGAGCCCTTGGGTACGGTGTTCACGCGATACAATAACACAAAACCTTACATCACTGTTACAACATCACACACACACATGCACGCCTACACGCTTACACGCTGTTTTTCTTTTTCAGAGAAACAAACGACAAAGAGTTCTACCCTTATTTTTCCTTATCCTATCCTATCCTATATAGTTTAGAGGAATTTTTCCAGCACAAAATACATATAGGAGTTATTAAGGCACGCATGCTTAGTACACATGCATATTTCAGTAACTCACATACGTATACCTAGATAGCTCAGATTAGGTTAGCTCAGAAAGGTCGCGATTTTTGCACAAAATAGACGATAGCCCAAGGCAAGTTGTGCCGTGTACCCTTGAGTTAGTCGCCCAAGCACCCCAAGTTGGCTGAATGCCTTCAGCGCTGACCTCGGTAGTTCGTTGAAGTTGTAAAGACCTTTCCAGGTCAACAACGTTGCCATAAAAAAAAAACATACCCCGTATATATCAATACACTTGATCCTAAATATCTACATATAAATAACCTGAGGAAAAACAGTTCTTCAGTTCTTACTTATTACTCTTTTTTTTATATATCAAAGGAGGCAAACGAACTGGTGGGTTACGTGATGTTAAGTGATCACCACCGTCCATAGACACTAGCGACATCAGGGACGTCGCAAGTGCGTCGCCAGCCTGTATATGGGAGAAGGGGGAGGGGAAGGAAAGGGAAAGAAGGAAAGAGGAAGGGAGTTGGGCCTCCGGCTCTCTCACTGACCGAACGAAACACAACAATGCAAGCACTGTTATTTCACGTCGGTTATCTGTGAGAGGGGTGGTACTACCCCGGAGGAGCCGACCCATTCATGCTGAAACCAAAAATAACTTCAGCGTGGCTCTACCACCTACTCTTATACTTCTTCTTACTTGTTACTCTTATACTAACATTATAAAGAGGTAAAGTTGACGTTGTGGAATTGTGGCGTTGTGACATTGTAATCTCAGGAACTACTAGTCCGATTTGAAAAATTCTTTCAATGTTATATAGCTTATATATTGAGAATGGTTATAGCTATATATCATCACGCTAAGAGCAATAGGAGTGGAGCACCAATGAGGAATGTTTAAAAATCGGGGGTTTTTTTCGGGGGTTAACGTTAGCCCAAAGTATCTATTCCACGCGAACGAAGTCACGGGCAGAGGCTAGTATAACAATAATTTGATACTATTTATATTACTAATTTATTTTGTGGAAATGTGAGTAAATAGTAATTGCATTGACTTCCACACTTCCGCATATAAAAGGCAAGATACTGTTGTTGATCTGCACGCATACTCATGTACAAAGTAGTGTACGACGTATCTCTGCCCAAATCGAAGTATTTATTGGCGTCCCTGACCGCATCGACTATGTGTTATACATCCCAACAATATTTTTTTCATTCAGCCAAAATTCTTGACTTAAAATATAAAGCTGCAATTTTTATAATAAGATTATATAATAAAAATATAATAAGATATTCTAATATCTAAACTCATTTAACCTTTGACTCGACTGACTCATCGTATTTACCAATAAGTTAAGAGTATTATATTCTTTATCTATGACTTTCAAAGGTATTATGAAAACTTTTAAAATTTATTTACATAGGCTGCGTAAGATAAAGCGTTATAAAAATATTTCAAAATTATCGAAATACTCTTAGGGTATAATTTTTATTTTGTGTGGTTGAAGTTTTTGATCAATATTTTGTTTAATTTCAACTTTTGCGTTAGTCGGATCTTTGATCTTTTTCTTATGTTTTTATTTCCATAAGCCTATTCTCTTCAATAACTGTTGCTGTATTTTAAAGTATAGAGCCAATTTCTTCAATTTCATGTTTTTGTTTTCGTCCATAAGTAAATATGTTGCTAAAACTTGTTTTGGTAGGGAAAGGTACGGGCGAAGGTGGAAGGAGGAAATGGAAAGGGAAGAGGGGGTCCTTTTCAGGGGCGGTTTCTCAGGAAGAGAGCCAGAATGGTCCCTGGCCGCCCCTAATATGCGGCCGACGGTACACCGTGGGGTTTTAGTCCGTGCGAGTCGGACATAACCCACCCTCTCCTCCGGGAGGGTGGGTATCCGTTAGGGATTTCCCCACGTTAATAAAAAAAAAAACGGTCCTCCAGCACTCTCACTGACCGAGTGAAACGCAACAATGCAATTTGTAGTGGTAGAGCCAGGCTGAAGCTATTATTGGTTTCAGCGTGAATGGGTCGGCTCGTCCGGGGTAGCACCACCCTCTCACAGAAAACCGACGTGAAGTAACAGTGTTTACATTGTTGCGTTTCGTTCGGTCAGTGAGAGCACCGGAGATCCATCTCCCCTCCCCTCCCCTCTCTTCTTCCTTCCCCTCCGCCTTTCTCTCCATGCCCTCAAACACAGGTTGGTAACGCAGTTGCGACTCCTCTGGGGTTGCTAGTGTCTATGGACGGCGGTGATCGCTTAACAACAGGTGACCCGCATATTCGTTTGCCTTCTATATTACATTTAAAAAAAACTTAGGAGGTGTCAAGGGACACCCGGATGGAACGAAGTTCCTTTCGATTAATTAGTGAAGGAATTGTAATAAAATGTTTTTTTTTTTTTTTTTTTAAGTTATAATAATATTTTTTTTATTATTAACAAATATAATCTATCTATCTATACTATAATAAAACTGTAACAAGTCGAAATCTGTACATTAAATATTTTTTGAAAATTTTAATCAGGGTAGACTATGTTATCGATATAAAAGCCAAAAATAATCTTTTTACAATTTTTGTCTGTCTGTCTGTCTGTCTGTCTGTCTGTCTGTCTGTCCCTATGCACACGCATCACTCTGAAAATACTGAACCAATCTTGATGAAACTTGACATAGTGATAACTAATATTACGAGATTACATCAAATATACTTTTTGTCTCATAAAATGCAAAGGGTTCTCCAGGATAAGGGATTAAAGTATAGAATATAAACCCGAATTACTCTGAAAGTACTGAACCAATTTTAACGAAATTTGACACGGTGATAACTAATATTAGAAGACTACATCCAGGATACTCTTTGTCCCATAAAACGCAATGAGTTCTCCAGAATAACGAAAAACAAAAATTTGCAGTTAACGTAACTAGACTTTTTTGCGACACCTTAGTACAAGAGCCGGCAACGTTGAAAGAACAAGAATTTTAGAATACCTGGTTCTTTAATATATCAATATATATTTTTTTGTATCATAGGAGGCAAATGAACAGGTGGGTCACGTCATGTTAAGTGACCACCACCTCTATAGACACTAGCAACACCAGGGGTGTCGCAAGTGCGTTGCCAACCTGTATATGGGGGAGGGTAAGGGAAGGCAAAGGAGGAAAGGAGAAGAGAAGTGGGCCTCCGAAGCTCTCACTGACCAAACGAAACACTACAATGTAAGCGCTGTTATTTCACGTCGATTTTCTGTGAGAGGGTGGTATTAGCCCGAAAGGGCACTTGGTAGCCGGTTAACGTTGTATTTTTAATGCGCGTTTTGATTTAATTAATTTTGATTTATGAATAGGTTTAAGAACATTTTGTTTTCAGTAACATTTAAACGCAATTAAAAGCATGAATGTATCATAGTCAGACACATTTCTTTATAAACAATCATATATATACCTGCTGATAAATTTTATAAAAAAAAAAAAAAAATTATACCAATATTTTTATCCATAACAAAGAACAAATTTCATTTTATGAAACATTATTGATATTAAAATTTCACCATATACAATGAAACAACGATAAACGTAAAGGTATGAATGTATGACTTGGGATTGACGCCATTTTAAATATATGCGTCGTCGACCATCAGGCTATACGAAACCGAAATAGCTTGGGCCAGCGAGGTGAAATATCTTGGCGTCACTTTAGATAAACACTTAAATTTCGATTCACACACAGATAGAGTGTGAAATAAAGCCGCTATGGTCTTGGGTCGTCTCTATCATTTGCTTTGTCATAAGAGTAAAATGTCCCCCAGACAAAAACTCACTTTATATAAAACTTGCATCCGTCCGATTATGACGTACAGTTGTTCGGTTTTTGCAGATGCGCAAAATCGTATTCAAAAGTTACAGGTTCTCCAGAACCGAGCCCAACGTAAAATAACCGGTGCCCCATGGTACGTCCGGAATAAGGATCTCCACAGAAACCTGGAGATGCCTTCTGTCTGGGCGTATATAAAATCACTCACACGTAGTTATTTCGAAAAAGCCGCGAATTATCCCAGTCCTTTAGTGGTATCCGCCACGAACTATGAACCCGTACCCAACGCTGCGCAGTATAGAAGACGACCGCGACACATTCTTACCGACCCTCCTGATTCAATCACGTCAGCGAAAGATCAGTAGCAGCCTGTCTCTTCAAACAAAGCGTGTTCACGTCCACGCCCGCATAATCACTATCACGCCACCATGGTCTGAGGGTAAATTTCGCTTCCGCACACCAGATTAAGCCCCGCTCGGCAACGACTCAAGCCTAGGTCCGTTCCCTCGGCGGGGAGCCCTTGAGTACGCTGCTCACGTGATACAGTGACACAAAACTTTACATCACTGCTACAACATCACATACATCACCTATACACACGTGCACGCCTACACGCTTACATGCTGTTTTTCTTTTTCAGAAAAAGAGTTCTACCCTTATTTTTCCCTATCCTATCCTATATAGTTTGGAGAAATTTTTCCTACACAAAATACATATAGGAGTTGTTGAGGCACGCATGCTTGGTACACATGCATGTTTTAATAACTTATATACGTATATCTAGATAGCTTAGCTTAGGTTAGATCAGATAGGTTACGTTTTTTGCACAAAACAGGCGACAGCCCAAGTCAGTTGAGTGCCTTCAGCGCTCGACACAATAGTTCGGTGAAGCTGTAAAGACCTTACCAGGTCGACAGCGTATACAATTCGAAAAAAAAATGCGTCGATAACATACGCTGCCACAATTATCGCTATCTTTATCGTGCAGCCAGTACTGCACTAAACTATAGCTATAGCTATATTCTATACAGATTATTTTTATAGCAATAAATCGGTTTAAATGTTGAGTAATAACTGAATTAGTGTGGAAGATAAAATTTGTACTTATTTATATCTAAATATAGTAATAATAAAATTACTGCTATTCTAACATGGGGTAAGAATACTTTTATTTTTATTTCCAAAAAATATCATCAAGCACATTATTGTCAATACCAAAAATGTCTTTCAATAATAATTCCATTTTAATAACGTTTGTAAGTTAGTGGAAAAAAACATCCTAAAATTATTTAGAAATCAATATTTTTGTCTGTGAAGGTACGATATGCACAAATAAACGCAACTCTTACCGGCAGCTAGGTAGCCCGTTGTTAGGATGAATATAATGTATAAAACTGGCTTGATTGATTCTTTCCGGTATGGCCTCTGCCTATATAGGTAATTTCGCCAATATCAAGTGTGACAAATACACGTTATGTATTTAATGCCAAATATTCAGTATAACAACGTGGAATAATCTACAATAGAAACATATCAACATGGATAAATTATCAAGAAGTGATAGGCACTATGTTGTGAATGGTACAGAGATTATTTATAAAAATGTATTAGAAATATATTTGAAATACGTTTTCGAAACAGTTTATAACTCTTAGACTATAGTTTCAAGCAAGTGACATTTGACGGTTCGGCGGGATGTTTGACGCTTCGATACGGTGTTCATATATTCTTCTTTAATATAATGGAGTAGAAAAAGGTTTTAATACAAGTTGAAGATGGTTATAATAAAGTAAACGGTAGAGATATTTATTTAGTTTTATGTAGGTTAGTTTTTATCTTAAATGAACCTGGTAGATGATTTTTTTTTTCTCGAAATGACTACGCTATTGACAGAGTAAGGTCTTAACAGCTTTACCGGACTACAAACAACGGAGTGGTAGATGATGCTACGAACGGGTACTAGGCTTATTTAAAATAAAAATTACATGTAATCTGGGTATATGTTTCAGTGAATCCGTGGATAGTTTGGATTTTTGGAAACGGTAGTTGTGGCTGCAACTGGATACCAGTTTTATTCATTTTTTTTTCGCGTTTAAAAATACAAACCAATTTGGTGCAGACGAAGTTGCACGGGTCAGCTAGTGTTATATAAACTTAATCAGTAGGCTCAATTTTCGTAATAATTGGCTTGTGGTAACTGAAGTAGGAAACATATGTTTGGGATCATTATTATTATTATTTTTTATTATTTATTATTTACAAAAAACCTGTATACACTCTACAAAAATAATCGTCGCGACACCACACTGTTCAATGCGAAATAGAAATGAAAATATCTGGCTTGCTTTCTATAAGAGAGAGAGAGACAGAGAGAGAGACAGACAGAGAAACATGCGACGCCGCACAGCTTACATAGCAAAAAGTGTCGTGACAACTTTTCGTAAGAATTTTTTGTGTCTAGTCCCCTTTCACAACGCGCGATAAGGAACTTCGTTCCAAAAATCACTATTACTTCACGTCGGTTTTCTGTGAGAAAGTAGTACTATTCCGGGCGAGTCGGAATCCGGAGCCTTACATGCCAGTTATAGCTTCAGCGTAGCACTACCTCTCTAGTAACTAACACTCTCATTCTATTTAAACCTACATCAATAGACACTGTGTCAGGAACCATACTAACACAGTAACCATTGAACCATCATTGCTTTGTGAGCGATCGCAACATGTGGTTTAGGAAAAGACAAACTAAAACATAGACTGGAATATTAACGGATTTAAAGATAGTTATGTGCTTTAAAATACAATGGACTTGTCTCTAACTTATAATATAAACTTGAAGTGAAGTGAAGGCTTGCTGTTGCGTGGCTATTAAATAAAACTGATTTTTAATAGATATAACTGAGTTCAACATAAGTGTTTATTATTAAACTTGAACAGTTTAATAGTAATACCAATAGTAACTGTGAGTAACAATTATTATACGAATAATAGTAGCTAAATGAACTAAATTTAGTTGAAAACATATCATCACACTTGGAATGTTTTTTAGTACTACCCTGGTTGGAATACAACAGAAGAGCACAAAACGTCGTGTGAATACGCGTAAGCGCCACGATATGTACGGCGCTTAAAATTTTTTTGACTCTTACATTGTAGCGTGATTTCATAGGATTTCTTTGGAAATTGTTATAAAATACCTGAATTTATAGATAGAATTTGTAGACGAATATTCATTAAAAAATCAACCAGAGTCTCATAAGTAACAATAATGTCAAAAATTAATAAAACCCAAAAGCAAGTACTACAATCTCTGCCTAGTTCAAGCATGTCACCTGCTACCTTAAATGACGTACGTAGTATTGTGAAGGAAGTTATTCAAGAAGAAATAGAATCACTCATAGATAAAATAAAGACGAACAGGAACTTATTAAACAACGAATTAAAGTTAGCACGAGAAGAAATAGCAGAAATAAGAGAATCAGTTGCGTTCACGAGTAATCAGTATGAAGATATTTTAAAAGCAAACAAAAAAATCAAAATAAAAATCTAAAAGACACTATTAAGGATCTAAATTCACGTATGATTAAGCTGGAGCAAAATACCTCAAAAAAAGCACGAAAATTTATTCGATATTGTAACTGAACTGGGTAAAGTAATTAAATGTGACATCAAAGAAGAAAATATCTCACAATGTATTCGCACGCCAAAGTTTAATAGTGATAGCACTAGACCGAACTCGATAGTTGTTCAATTCGCTACTGCCAAGCAAAGTGATCGCTACTTAGCAGCTGCGATCAATTTTAACAGGCTCAAACCCTTAAAGGAAAAATTGAATACCTCTCATATCAATCTAGGTGGCGATTGACCAATATTCATCACTGAGCATCTGTGCCCAGCTAACAAAGCCTTGCATGCTGCTGCGCGGTTAAAAGCAAAGGAGAAAGGATTTAAGTATGTTTGGATCAGAAGTGGCCGTATTCACATGAGAAAAAATGATGACTTTGAACATAAAATCATCAAAGACATCGATTCACTCAGCAAAATAGTCTAAACTTAGTTATAGTTCTTAGCCATAAACAAACAAAAATTCTGTACCTTACGAATTTATTATCAAAATATTCGTGGTCTTCGCACGAAAACGAAGGAATGTTATCTAAATTTAGTTTCTAGCAATTATGATATTATTGCATTAACTGAAACCTGGTTAAATGACAGCATATTAAATAGTGAGCTTTTTGATCATAGATAAAACATATTTAGACGTGACAGATTCTTGAAAGAAACAGAAAAATAGGAATGGTGGGGGTATACTGATTGCAATTTCTAAAAAATATAATGCCGTAATGTCTTCTTGGGAAAGCGAGTGTGAGGATCTGTGGGTTTTAATAGAAACAAATTTAAAATCTAACTCTAAGGTTTTAATATGCAGTGTATATTTACCACCACCCGTCCAGTTACAAACATTAAAACATTATATAAACAATTATAATTCAATCTCAGAAAAACATAACTATTCATCTTTAATATTAGGCGATTTTAATTTAGGCTTAATAAACTGGAACAGAATCGATGACCTAGCAGATAGTTATAGTCATTCAAACGTTAATGTATATCTTATTGATTTTACCAACATTAACAACCTAAAGCAGTGTAATTCTATTGTCAATAACCACGGCAAAATTCTAGAATTAGTATAAACTGATTTACCATCTTGTATTGTGACAGAAGCAACTAATACTTTGAGCAAAATAGATTTATACCATCCTCCACTCGAAATATTCCTTAATATGCATTGCAGTCCTACACTAATTCCTAGTAATACTAGAAGACAAAATATTTAAAAGCCGATTATAAGGCAATCCATGAAATATTAGAAATTTTTTTTCGGAAACAAATAGTGCAGAGCATATGTTATCTATATTGTACACAACATTACAAGAAGTAATCAAAGAACATGTGCCATTATCTAAAGTAAAAAATAACAAACAACCACCTTGGTTTAACAATACGCTAAAAACATTAATATGCGAAAATATAAATACATACAAAGATACAATAGCTATGAAAATCCCTTAGATAAAATCTCTATGCGATTGTGTACAAAGAGATGTGAGAAACTAACACGCAAATGCTATTACATGTACATTAAACAACTTGAGCAAAACATTAAGAAGAACCCAAAACATTTCTGGACGTATGACAAAAGTAGGCGGCACTCCTGAAGTAATTACCCTGCTTTAATTACAAACGGCTCTACAACAGTCATCAATGGGAACGACATCTGTAACATGTTTGGCTCCTTTTTTGCATCAGTATATGACTCTCACTCCCAAGCTCATATTACGAATTATGACTTTTGCAACTCCCCTTATTTCAAAACCCTATCGATGAATTTTGACAGCCTCATAAGCTTGCAAGTAAATATAGAAGAAGTCCATACCAAATTAAAACATTTAGATATATTCAAGGGATCAGGATCAGATGAAATACCACCATTATTTATTAAAAACTGTTCTGATCAATTAGTATACCCCATTACTTGCATTTTCAATAAATCTCTCGAAACAGGTACATTTCCTGTATAGTGGAAGCGCAGAAAAGTTGTACCGATTCCTAAAGGGGATGCCAAAAACTTAGTTAATTCTTACAGACCGATCTCCATACTTCCAATCCTAGCAAAGATTTTTGAATCATTAATCTGCCCAGTAATTTTATGGTGCAAGGGGTATCAATCACCACCTTAGATGCCCAAGCCAACCTCACCTGCACGTGGTGCACCCTGCCGAATAACCGACGAGGCTCTGGCGATTTTTGGTTCCAAATGTGGTTTGGGTCATGATGGTATACCATGTAATCCTTGATCCATTTCAGCATGGTGGTAGGGCTATTGCCCGACTGATTAGCGACCACCCTCAGGCTTAGAATGTCGCGAAATAAAGATTCTTTATGGCCTTTTGTGTTTCGGCATAGTGAACGAGAACCAGCCCTTTCCGAAGATGCTGCTATCCGTGAAACCACTTTAGGTCCGCTACAATTGAAAGTTGCTAGTACTGTTGAAGTAATGGGGGATTCGCTGTGGGAATCAGGGAGACCCAGTGAACGGTTATCCGCTGACCGCCCGCCAGTCAGTAGGGGACCCAAACCCGAGTATCACTTTTAAACTCCGGCTCGGGAGTCTGTCCCGCCAACTGCGTGAAAAATACCGCGAGTAGCTATCGTGCCGGATTAGGAGACCGGAGTGGAACCCGGCAGCTGCTCGGGGGGGGGGGGGGACCGGGGGTACTTTCATGCCTCATGGCGATTTGTCACTTGATCATCTGTCCAGCGGCTACCTATTAAGCCTTTTGAAATGAACGGTAGCACGGATCGCAGCGCTTTCCATCTAAACGTTTACCCAAAACCCTATTTTAAAAATTATGAAGGCTACAACAAAAAGAAGTAATATATACCCAGCGGATTCCTCTTCCACATTTTCTGTGGACATCTGCAACATCAGGGGTCTTCATTTAAACATCAACGCTGTGCACCATCACCTTGAAACAGCTAAATCGGCATTGCTTTTCCTTACCGAGACGCAAATATCCTGCCCGGATGAGACATCGTATTTGCATTACCCTGGCTACAAGCTCGAGCATTCCTTCTTACGCCGAGCAGGGGTATGCATGTATGCACGGGACGATATTTGTGTACGTCGCCTTAATAATTTTGAAGACCGGGATCTGTCCATACTGTTTACACGTGTTGACTATGGTGGTCACACTTTGGTCTACGCCTGCTTGTACAGATCTCATCGTGGAAACGAGGAGACAACTCAACTCTTTCAGCACATTCAAATGGCTGCTGACAGCATTCTTGAGCAGTACCCGAATGCAAAATTGGTGATTCTCAGAGATTTCAACGCACATCATAAAGAATGGCTGAGATCTAATAAGACCGATCATGCTGGAAATACTGTTCGGAAATTTGCTCTAGCATATGATCTCTCGCAACTGGTACAAGAACCCACTAGATTACCTGATATCGAGAGCAACGAGTCTTCTTTGCTAGACCTTTTGCTAACCTCTCATCCGGAAGGCTATCAGGTCTCCGTCAATGCGCCTTTAGGTTCATTTGACCATTGCCTACTGCATTCCATAGTGCCTTTGCCACACCCTAATAGACGTTATGCTATTGGGATCCGGAAAATATGGCACTATAATTCAGCAGATTGGGACGGACTGCGAGAATTTTTTGCATCCTATCCTTGGTCACAGCTCTGTTTCTCTTCAGCTGATGCAAGTGCTTGTGCTGACTCTGTCACCGAGACGGTACTGCAAGGAATGGATTGTTACATCCCGTCTTCTGTGATGCCGGTTGATGGCAAAATTCAATCATGGTTCAAAAAGCCTTGTTCCGAAGCAATTGATCAAAAGGAAGCTGCTTTCAGAAATTGGACTACGGCAAGATCCCGTAAGTATTCTAAATCTCCATATCTGAAGAAGATATACAACGCAGTATCCAGTATCCGCCTTTACGAAAACCTGATAATTCCCTGGCCTACACTGAAAAGAAAAAGGCATATCTTTTTTGCAACCTTTTTGCGTCAAACTCGACTTTAGACGATGAGAACGCATCGCCACCTAACATCTCACGGTGTGATTACTCAATGCCCGAAATCACATTCACTCAAACAGCTATACGGCGCATTCTCCTTTCTTTTGATGTCAATAAGTCGAGTGGACCAGATGGAATTCCAGCAATCGTCCTAAAAACGTGTGCTCCTGAGTCGGCTCCTATTTTTGTACGTTTGTACAAAATTTGCTATACATCCAGTCAGGTTCCGAGCTCTTGGAAGATAGCCAATATTCATCCTACCCAAAAAAGGTGATCAAACGGACCCTACTAATTACAGGCCTATAGCGATTTCCTCCCTTATTTCTAAAGTGATGGAGCGAGTTATTAATACACAGTTGTTACGGTATCTTGAGGGGCATCAACTGATCAGCGACCGCCAATATGGCTTTCGTCATGGCCGGGCGGCTGGTGACCTTCTGGTTTACCTAACACAAAGATGGGCTGAAGCTATAGAAAGTAAGGGGGAAGCTTTGGCAGTTAGCCTAGATATCGCAAAGGCCTTTGACAGAGTCTGACATAAGGCTATCATCTCCAAACTAAAGGCCTATGATTTATCTGAGAATCTCTGCACGTGGGTATTGAGCTTCTTGTCCGGGTGTAGCATAAGAGTTGTAGTTGATGGCCACACCTCTGATGCTTTGGCAATTAATGCTGGTGTCCCACAAGGCACTGTGCTATCTCCTACACTATTCGTTCTGCATATCAATGATCTATTGGATATTCCTAATATTCATTGCTATGCAGACGACAGCACAGGAGATGCCGTATACTCGGGTCATGCCAATATTTCTCTGATGCTTGTGGAGCAAAATCGGACCAACCTTGTGTCTGAAGTTGAAAGGTCGCTGGACAGGGCCTCTGATTGGGGAGAGGCGAATCTTGTCCAATTCAATCCCTTTAAGACGCAAGTATGTGCATTTTCCACGAAGAAAACCCCATTCGTCATAGCACCTAAGTTCCAGAGCACTTCCCTAAACATTTTTAGTACTATCGGGATCCTTGGCGTCAACATATCTAGCGATGTAAAATTCCGGTGT
>JACEII010000025.1:5230247-5254238 GCA_014332785.1 Antheraea mylitta | reverse complement strand
GGGGGGGGGGGGGGACCGGGGGTACTTTCATGCCTCATGGCGATTTGTCACTTGATCATCTGTCCAGCGGCTACCTATTAAGCCTTTTGAAATGAACGGTAGCACGGATCGCAGCGCTTTCCATCTAAACGTTTACCCAAAACCCTATTTTAAAAATTATGAAGGCTACAACAAAAAGAAGTAATATATACCCAGCGGATTCCTCTTCCACATTTTCTGTGGACATCTGCAACATCAGGGGTCTTCATTCAAACATCAACGCTGTGCACCATCACCTTGAAACAGCTAAATCGGCATTGCTTTTCCTTACCGAGACGCAAATATCCTGCCCGGATGAGACATCGTATTTGCATTACCCTGGCTACAAGCTCGAGCATTCCTTCTTACGCCGAGCAGGGGTATGCATGTATGCACGAGACGATATTTGTGTACGTCGCCTTAATAATTTTGAAGACCGGGATCTGTCCATACTGTTTACACGTGTTGACTATGGTGGTCACACTTTGGTCTACGCCTGCTTGTACAGATCTCATCGTGGAAACGAGGAGACAACTCAACTCTTTCAGCACATTCAAATGGCTGCTGACAGCATTCTTGAGCAGTACCCGAATGCAAAATTGGTGATTCTCAGAGATTTCAACGCACATCATAAAGAATGGCTGAGATCTAATAAGACCGATCATGCTGGAAATACTGTTCGGGAATTTGCTCTAGCATATGATCTCTCGCAACTGGTACAAGAACCCACTAGATTACCTGATATCGAGAGCAACGAGTCTTCTTTGCTAGACCTTTTGCTAACCTCCCATCCGGAAGGCTATCAGGTCTCCGTCAATGCGCCTTTAGGTTCATTTGACCATTGCCTACTGCATTCCATAGTGCCTTTGCCACACCCTAATAGACGTTATGCTATTGGGATCCGGAAAATATGGCACTATAATTCAGCAGATTGGGACGGACTGTGAGAGTTTTTTGCATCCTATCCTTGGTCACAGCTCTGTTTCTCTTCAGCTGATGCAAGTGCTTGTGCTGACTCTGTCACCGAGACGGTACTGCAAGGAATGGATTGTTACATCCCGTCTTCTGTGATGCCGGTTGATGGCAAAATTCAATCATGGTTCAAAAAGCCTTGTTCCGAAGCAATTGATCAAAAGGAAGCTGCTTTCAGAAATTGGACTACGGCAAGATCCCGTAAGTATTCTAAATCTCCATATCTGAAGAAGATATACAACGCAGTATCCAGTATCCGCCTTTACGAAAACCTGATAATTCCCTGGCCTACACTGAAAAGAAAAAGGCATATCTTTTTTGCAACCTTTTTGCGTCAAACTCGACTTTAGACGATGAGAACGCATCGCCACCTAACATCTCACGGTGTGATTACTCAATGCCCGAAATCACATTCACTCAAACAGCTATACGGCGCATTCTCCTTTCTTTTGATGTCAATAAGTCGAGTGGACCAGATGGAATTCCAGAAATCGTCCTAAAAACGTGTGCTCCTGAGTCGGCTCCTATTTTTGTACGTTTGTACAAAATTTGCTATACATCCAGTCAGGTTCCGAGCTCTTGGAAGATAGCCAATATTCATCCTACCCAAAAAAGGTGATCAAACGGACCCTACTAATTACAGGCCTATAGCGATTTCCTCCCTTATTTCTAAAGTGATGGAGCGAGTTATTAATACACAGTTGTTACGGTATCTTGAGGGGCATCAACTGATCAGCGACCGCCAATATGGCTTTCGTCATGGCCGGGCGGCTGGTGACCTTCTGGTTTACCTAACACAAAGATGGGCTGAAGCTATAGAAAGTAAGGGGGAAGCTTTGGCAGTTAGCCTAGATATCGCAAAGGCCTTTGACAGAGTCTGACATAAGGCTATCATCTCCAAACTAAAGGCCTATGATTTATCTGAGAATCTCTGCACGTGGGTATTGAGCTTCTTGTCCGGGTGTAGCATAAGAGTTGTAGTTGATGGCCACACCTCTGATGCTTTGGCAATTAATGCTGGTGTCCCACAAGGCACTGTGCTATCTCCTACACTATTCGTTCTGCATATCAATGATCTATTGGATATTCCTAATATTCATTGCTATGCAGACGACAGCACAGGAGATGCCGTATACTCGGGTCATGCCAATATTTCTCTGATGCTTGTGGAGCAAAATCGGACCAACCTTGTGTCTGAAGTTGAAAGGTCGCTGGACAGGGCCTCTGATTGGGGAGAGGCGAATCTTGTCCAATTCAATCCCTTTAAGACGCAAGTATGTGCATTTTCCACGAAGAAAACCCCATTCGTCATAGCACCTAAGTTCCAGAGCACTTCCCTAAACATTTTTAGTACTATCGGGATCCTTGGCGTCAACATATCTAGCGATGTAAAATTCCGGTGTCATTTGGAAAGGAAGGCCAAGTTGGCATCTAAAAACCATGGTATTCTCAACCGGTCCAAGCAGTACTTCACATCAAGACAACGACTTGTGCTCTACAAAGCGCAGGTACGTCCTCATATGGAGTACTACTCACACATCTGGGCTGGTGCTCCTGCCTACCAGCTTTCTCCTTTTGATTCCGTGCAAAGGCGAGCTATTCGTATTGTTGAAGATCCCGATTTAACACATAGACTAGAAACGTTAGAACTTCGTAGAGACATTGGCTGTCTATGTATGCTCTACCGCATGTATAATGGAGAGTGCTCTGAGGAACTGTTTAATATGGTGCCCTCTTCACCTTTTCAAACTCGCACCTCCCGCCGCTGGTTGGCTGCTCATTGACACACCTTAAAAGCTAGCAAAATCGCGACTACCGTGAAGGCACTTTCGAACCTTCCTCATGCGTACGCTGACGTTGTGGAATGGGTTGCCCGGCATGGTTTTTCCTCAGGACTATGATATGGGGCTCTTCAAGAAAGGACTGAAACGCGCTCTTCAAAGTCAGCAACACAACAGCGATGCCCTTGGTGTTGCAGTTGTTCATAGGCGACGGTAACCACTTACCATCAGGTGGGACGTCAGCCTGTTTGCTGTCTTTTTGGCATAAAAAAAAATAATACTAAATTATCTTCTATACTATAATAAAACTGTAAGAAGTCGAAATCTGTACATTAGATATTTTTTGAAAATTTTATTCAGGGTAGACTATGTTATCGATATAGAAGCCAAAAATAATCTTTTTACAATTTTTGTCTGTCTGTCTGTCCCTATG
This sequence comes from Antheraea mylitta, assembly GCA_014332785.1. NCBI lineage: Eukaryota > Metazoa > Arthropoda > Insecta > Lepidoptera > Saturniidae > Antheraea > Antheraea mylitta. The sequence continues at coordinate 5,251,034 of JACEII010000025.1, read as the reverse complement.
CACACGCATCACTCTGAAAGTACTGAACCAATCTTGATGAAACTAGACATAGTGATAACTAATATTACGAGATTACATCAAATATACTTTTTGTCTCATAAAACGCAAAGGGTTCTCCAGGATAAAAGATTAAAGTCTAGAATATATACCCGAATTACTCTGAAAGTACTCAACCAATTTTAACGAAATTTGACACGGTGATAACTAATATTAGAAGACTACATCCAGGATACTCTTTGTCCCATAAAACGCAATGAGTTCTCCAGAATAACGAAAAACAAAAATTTGCAGTTAACGTAACTAGACTTTTTTGCGACACCTTAGTACAAGAGCCGGCAACGTTAAAAGAACAAGAATTTTAGAATACCTGGTTCTTTAATACATCAATATATTTTTTTTTATATCATAAGAGGCAAACGAACAGGTGGGTCACGTGATGTTTAGTGACCACCACCGTCTATAGACACTAGCAGCACCAGGGGATTTGTAAGTGCGTTTCCAACCTGTATATAGGGGAGTGTAATGGAACCTCCGGCACTCTCACTGACCGAACGAAACATTACACTGCAAGCACTGTTATTTGACGTCGGTTTTCTGTAAGTATTCTGGCAGTATTAGCCCGAACGAGCCGAACCCATTCATGCTGAAAACTTCAGCGTGGCTCTACCACCTACAGAAATTATCAATATATCAATAGACAGAATTTAGGACACTTGGTAGCGGATTAACGTTGTATTTTAATAGGCATTTTGATTTATGATTAATCAATAATAAGTTTAGAAACATTTTTTTCAGTAACTTTTAAACGCAATTAAACATTCAGACACATTTTTTATAAACAATCATATATATACCTGCTGATATATTTTATAAATAAAAAAAAGAATTTGGTGTCGTGGGACACCAGGTAGGAACGAAGTTCTTTCGGCTAATGTAGAATCGACACTATTTGAAAAAATCGTGCCCAATTTTATGTAATCGTAATTCAAATTATCAATTAAAATAACAAAATATGTCTCTTTATTTTTGTTTGACAATATAAAATTACATAGAAATAGAAATAATTACAAAAAAGGAGAAAGAGAAAGATATTATACACTACTCGCTTATGTATACGACTGTCGCGCCTGCGCACGTCTCATTTAACTGTTTTATTCCATGCACTTTTCGTTACAGTTTTACTATCACATTTTTTTCAGTTCGGTCGCGCAGCAAAATCTCTATCTCCTCCAAGCCTGCCGTAAGGAACTTCCCTCCAATAAAAAATTTCAAACCAATTATCTTTTTCATAGTAAAGAACCAATTTCATTTTATTAAACATTATTGACCACCATATACAACGATAAACGTAAACGTATGACTTGGGATTGACGCCATCTCAAATATATGCGTCGTCGACCATCAGGCTATACAAAGCCGAAATACCTTGGGCCGGCGAGGTGAAATATCTTGGTGTTACTTTAGATAAACACTTAAATTTCGATTCACACACAAAAAGAGTGCGAAACAAAGCCGTATGGTCTTAGGTCGTTTCTATCATTTGCTTTGTCATAAGAGTAAAATATCCCCCAGACAAACTCACTTTATACAAAACTTGCATCCGTCCGATTATGACGTACAGTTGTTCGGTCTTTGCACATGCGCAAAATCGTATTCAAAAGTTGCAGATTCTCCAGAACTGAGCCCTACGTAAAATCACCGGTGCCCCATGGTACGTCCGGAATAAGGATCTCCACAGGACCTGGAGATGCTTTCTGTCTGAGCGTATATAAAATCACTTACAGGTAGTTATTTCGAAAAAGCCGCGAATCATCCCAGCCCGTTAGTGGTATCCGCCGCGAACGATGAACCCGTACCCAACGCTGCGCAGTATAGAAGACGACCGCGACACATTTTTACCGACCCTCCTGATTCAATCACGTCAGCGAACGATCAGTACCAGCCTGTCTCTTCAAACAGAGCGTGTTCTCACCCACGCCCGCATAACCGCAGATCACGCCGCCGTGGTCTGGGACTAAATTTCGCTCCCGTACACCAAATTAGGCCCTTCTCGGCAACGGCTCAAGCCTAGATCTGTTCCCTGGGCGTGGAGCCCTTGAGTACGCTGCTCACGCGATACAGTGACACAAGAGTTCTACCCTTATTTTTCGTTATCCTATCCTACATAGTTTAGAGGATTTTTTCCTACACAAAATACATATAGAAGTTGTTGAGGCACGCATGCTTGGTACACATGCATGTTTCAATAACTTATATACCTATATAAGTTACCGGACTACTAAGACGAGCGCTTAAGGCACTCAGCCGATTTTATTTAGGCAACCAGTTCAAGGGTACACGGCACACCTCGGCTTGGCTGTTGCCTGTTGCATGCAAAATCGCGACCTATCTTAACTAATCTAGCTAACTATTCATATATGTATGAGTTGTTGAAACGTATATGTATACCAAGCATACACGCCTCAACAACTCCTGCATATATTTATTATCGGAAAATTGAGAGTTTTTTAGTTCGATAAGGAAAAAAGTAAACCCTTCCACTTTCATGTGTAACATGTTTCATTCATCATCATTCAGTGTTTCATGTGTTTCACGTGTGTGGGGGTGATCGTGTAGTGTTGTAGCAGTGATGTATATTTGTGTGTCACCGTATCGCGCAAGCAACGCACTCAAGGGATCCTTACCGAGGGATTGAACCTGATGTATAAAACTGGCTTGGTTTGAAGGTGATAGGTACTATGTTGTGAGTGGTACAGAGATTATTTATAAAAATATATTGGAAATATATTTCAAATACGTTTTTGAAACAGTTTATAACTCTTAGACAATAGTTTCAAGCAAGTGACATTTGACGTTTTCGGCGGGATGTTTGACGCTTCGATACGGTGTTCATATATTTTTCTTTAATACAATGGAGTATAAAAAGGTTTTAATAAAAGTCGAAGATAGTTATGATAAAGTAAGTGGTAGAGATGTTTATTCAGTTTTATGTAGGTTAGTTTTTATTTTAATTGATCCTGGTAGATGAGGCTACGAATGGGTACTAGGCTTATTTAAAAAATAAATACATGTAATCTGGGTATATGTTTAAGTGAATCCGTGGATAGTTTGGATTCACAATTGGAAACGGTAGTTGTGGCTGCAATCGGGTATCAGTTTTATTTGCGGGGTGGTAGGTTTTTACAGCCTGACTGGGTCACAACCACCATGTACATAACGAAAAAATCCGTAATAGTGATTCGATTCTGTGCGTCGAGTTTCGGGATCAGCCTGTGCATATCGAGCTTTCTGTAGGCCGGCATGATAGTGGCGACCAGCGATGGATAGTGTGTCACTCAGTGGTCGCTATTGTTTTTGGGTTATACTGTGCTTACCATCAGGCATAGTGCAGGCATTTTGCCGTGCTACGATAAAAAAAAGAAACAATTTTTTCACGTGATAATCAATTTGGTGCAAACGAAGTTGCACGGGTCAGCTAGTTTTAAATATATTTCTTGCCACCAACATGGTTTTACTTCGGGTAGGTCAACTAATACTAATATGGTACTGTTTCTTGAAAAAGTTATCAATTACGTGGATATAAATAAACAAGTTGACGTTATTTATACAGATCTGACAAAGGCTTTTGACAAAGTTTCACATCAACTACTTCTTCAAAAACTTTCAGCCTACGGATTCGATGGATCAATCTTCAAATGGCTAAGCTCATATCTAGAAGATCGCACATTTAATGTAGTTGTTAATGGGTATACATGTAAGTCATTTAAAATTTCGTCAGGCATTCAGCAGTGATCATATTAAGGACCAATTTTATTTAATATATTCATCAACGATCTGCCAAAAAAATTAATCCATTCTGTCCCATTCATGTTCGCAGATGATCTGAAAATTGCCCGTGTAGTAGAGTCACAAAATGATGCATAACTATATATAAATAACCTTACTGATTGGTGCATCATAAATGACATGAAGTTCAACATAAACAAATGCACACACATGATATTTACACGTAAACATACTGTCAATTACTTTCAATATAATATGCACGGGACGATCCTAGAAACAAAAGAACTTGTACGAGATCTAGGCGTGTTGTTAGATCGTTAAACTTTCTTTTTTACCTCATTTGGACAATCTTACTACAAAAGCAAATAAAATACTGGGGTTCGTTATTCTAAATTCTAAATGTTTTCAAGATCCTAAAACTAAGATTTCTATATATAATACAATAGTAAGAAGCACCTTAGAATATTGTGCAGTAGTATGGCGTCCACACTACGCAACACATACTTTGCGTTTAGAACGAATACAAAAACGGTTTACTAGGCACTTAGCTCATTCTTTAGGTACCAAAAAAAGAGATTTTACTATCGTAATATATTAAAGCAATTCAAAACTGAAACCTTGGAAGAGCGTAGAAATATTCTTGATTTAGTTTTCTTGTTTAAGCTCTTCAACAACTACATAGATAGTCCTGAATTACTGAGCATGTTTGGATTCCAGATTCCTACTAGATACCCTCGTCATTCCATTAACCTATTCAATTCTCCCTTTAGAAAAACTGTTTTAGGTAAAAATTCTCCAGTTTCCAGAATAAGTAACTTATATAATAAATACAAGAAACTAGATATATTTAGCATAACATTATCGAAATTTAAATTTTTAATCAAGTATGGCAATTGTTAACTTACATATATATACATATATATATATATATATATATATATATATTTTCCTTTTTAATTTAGTTTATGTTGAGCATAAAAATGTCTTCACTTTTAATTAATGTGTACTACGCAAGTTGTGTTTACTTAAGATATTGTGCATTGTAGTCAATGATTAAAGTAATATTTTTTATTTAGAATAATTCGTTGTAACAATTATTGTAAGCCTATTAAATAAATAAAAAATAAAATAAACTTAAATATTGATTTAAGATGAACCTCTGACCGGATTCTCAGTAGTGAAATAATACACAGAGACAGTAAATAAGATGCAAAGCTAAACCGCTTAATGGCAATGCATAGAACAAGGGATTGTGGACGATATTTATTATAAAGGCAACGTCCAAATATCGCGGAACCACCTGCTCTAAATTCGCATTGTGGTAATATGCTATAAAATAAAACTGTTCACATTGAACTTGAACTAAATAGATAAATTACCTATCTAATGGCAAATGGTTGCCATCGCCTATGAAAAATGCCAACACCAGGGTTATGAATGTCATATTACCGGCTTAGAAAAGTATTTTTTATTTATTTTAATAGGAAGTAAACGAACAGGTAGGTCACCTGATCACGATCACCGCCGTCCATAGACACTAGCAACATCAGGGCAGTCACAAGTGCTTTTCCAGCCTGTATTTGGGAGGAAAAAGGGGAAGTGCATATAGGCGAGCAATCCAGGAGCGTAAGGTGCGAACTATTGTGCTGTTTTAAAATTGTTGTCAACTATTTTGCTATTGGATAATTTACTCTTTGGTATTACATTGCCATTTATAACAAATAATGCCGTTAAATTTACTGCTTTATATTGTTATTTCGAGTGTGAGTAAAATATATCTCAATATAATCTATTGGTTTTTGTATAATGTTTATTCCATTATATCCAACTATGGTTACTGTCAATAGTAATAACGGATGATATATAATCAACAGCCGAATAATGATGTCTTCAATAATATTTTATCCATGCGTCGAAATAACGCATTACTTTATGAGTTATTGTAATAATGAGCTTCTTATAAATGAAAAAAAGACCCGGGTACTTACGTATTAAGTGCACTGTGTCTTCAATATCTTTTTTTACAAGTCTTTTTTTCGCGGGGAAATTCTCTTGGGATGCTACACCTAACCTGGCAGCATTTGCTTTGCAATTGCATCATTTAGCCGAGTGGTCAGGAACGGCCTCTGCATTGGCTTCTACCCAACTCGGCAGGTGTTGACCTGAAGTGTCTTTACGTAAATGAGACAACAGGTTTAGAGTGTAGCTAGTTTATTACTGGCAAGTATAATATGTTCATGCCGCACGGTTTGCGGGGAGGTGTGGTGAGGTGGGCATATACATATGTATCACTCCTCCGCACTTAATTTTCGGAACCTACCAAATACAAAAATACTATTTACAATAATAAAAAAAAACACAATGAGACAAGACAAATACTAAAAATATTTCTTATAATCTATGAATTTTTTATTACGCCTTTAGCGTGTGTCTACCGCTAGTGGAGATGGGGATGTATCAGGAGAACGAACTACGTCACCCGGGTTATCCGATGTAACACAGTCGGTTGTCTCGGTGGAGCAATTTTCAGCCTCAATTTGAGTACTCATACCCTCAGTCTCCTCGAGCATATCATCCTCCTCCCTATTTCTATTTTCATCATCTGCATTTAATTGTATATCGTCAACCCCTGTTTCACCCGCCGCCGGTAATACGGATTCATTTGTTATAGTTGTGTTATTAGACTCATTTTGGCCAAAAGGTGGCGGCGATTGAAATACGGCAGGTACTTTCATTTCATGTGTAATTAGGGTATGGTTTTCATTACCCGTATATTTAATTATCTGATCTATATGTCTTATACCATAAACATCATATTCATTAAATAATATTTTGTACATCTTAGTACCTACTTTTTCCTTAATAATACCTATCTGCCAAGTTTCTTTCCGTGCGCTGTACTATCGGCCCAAACTGTATCGCCTATTTCAAAAAATCTATTAATTGTTTCTGAAGGTAAACTTGTCTGAGTATTATTTGGTGGCATTATTAAATCAAGTCGAGATCGTAAGTTTCTACCAAACATTAATTTAGCGGGTGTTTCACCAGTGGTACAGTAAACGGTATTTCTATAATTAAATAAATAACCTAATAACAAATCATTTATTTCATGAACCTCTATAGTATCTTTTATAATACATTTTAGCATTTTTTTGCAAATTTTTACAGAGTTTTCGGCTTGCCCGTTGCTAGGGGGATGATATATCGCCGATGTCATATATTTGATACCGTTACTCGAACAAAAGGTTTTAAATTCATTCGAATTAATCTTGACATCGTTATCGGATACCAGGGCGTTCGGTATACCGAATATTGCAAAAATATTTTTTAATTTCATGATCAGCGCTTTAGTTGATATACCGTTATGCATGTATACACATTCCAACCATTTGCTAAAAGAATCTACTACGACAAGATATACCCTTTGCCCGATACTCATATAATCAATGTGTATGCGCTGTCACGGGCCGGTCGCGGCTGGCCACGGAGACGGCGGCTCACGCGGCGGTGCGCTCCGTAACTGCACACAAATCTCGCAAGACCCGATCCACCGTTCAATGTCACCGTCGATACCGGGCCACCACATTCTAGATCGCGCATTACTTTTCGTTTTTATTATACCTAAATGACTGTTATGCAGTTCTCGTAACATTTGTGTCCTCAAAGCGAAAGGAATCACTATTTTATGTCCCCTAAAATACAGCCGTTTATAAATTGTAAGTCTGATTTGACGTGAAAATATGGTAACACGGATTTACAATTAATTTTACGTGGCCAACCATGTAGCATGTACCTAGTGATAGTAGTGAGTGTTGCATCCTGCTCCGTCATTTTTACTATCTCCCGAAAAGATATTGCCGGCGTTATTTCATTAAGAAAATTTAACTGATAGTAATTATCTACGCTGTCCTCGTTATCTTCCGACTTATCAGTGCATTCGAGCGGTGCGCGCGAAAAGTAATCTGCTACTATGTTATTGTCGCTGGATACGTATTGCACCGTATAATTATAGGCCGATAATATAATGGCGTATCGTTGTAATCGAAGAGCTGTTGTAACCGGTATACCAGACTTATTATTAAAAATAGAAACCAATGGTCTATGGTCCGTTTTTAATATAAACGGATCGTTTCTGCCGTATAAATATTGATGGAATCGTCGTACTCCAAATAAGATTGCGGTTGCCTCTTTTTGAATTTGACTATAATTACGTTCGCTGGGTGTAAGTGAACGAGATGCATAAGCGAGGGGACGCTCGCTATTGTCGTCAGTACGTTGAGTAAGTACGGCGCCGAGACCGGTGGGCCCCGCGTCTACGGACACCACGAGTTGCGCTGTCGGTTCAAAGTGCGCGAGTACTCGCTCCGACGCCAGCTCGCGACGTATGGCCGCTATGCTGTGTCGCTGAGGCTCGCCCCACTCCCATACCGCGTCTTTACGAAGTAATTTATGTATGGGACCTAATAAGTCTGATGCATTTGGAATAAAATTCCTATAATAGTTTACAACGCCTAAAAATCTCTTGACTTCGGTTACGTTTATTGGTTCCGGCGCGTTTATAATAGCCTAAACTTTATCGGGACTAGTCTGCAGACCAGATTTACTTATAACAAAGCCTAGATACTTGACGCTGTGCTTGAAAAATTCACATTTCTCCTTTTGTAAACGTAGGCCTGCTTCGTTTAACCGACTTAACACTTCGTATAAATTTTTAGCATGCGAGAACCTATTAGAACCGGTCACACATATATCATCAAGCCAGACACTAACACCTTCTATGCCTGATAGAAGTGTTTCCATAGCTTTTTGAAAAATTGCTGGGGCATTTGCCAACCCATACACTAACCTAGTATATTTAAAAAGCCCTTTGTGCGTATTAAATGTAGTAAGTGCTTGAGATGGTTCATCTAAAATAAATTGGTTGTAAGCGTTTTTTAAATCAATTTTACTATAATGTTCACCACCCCCTATTTTGGCAAATACCTCCTCGATTCGAGGTAGGGGATACTTTTCAATTAAAAGATCCTTATTTAAAGTAACCGAAAAATCTCCTGCTATTTTAATTTTGTCGTTTTCCTTTAATATAGGTACTATGGGTGTTGCGTAGTCCGAATGATTAACGGGAACTAAGATACCTAAACTGACTAACCGGTTTAGTTCTTGCTCGACTTTATCTCGGAGGGCAAAGGGTACACTTCGCGGCTTAAAAAACTTTGGTGTTGAATTTTCCTTTAAATGTAAGCTAACCATAAATTTATTAAATGAACCTAATTCATCTCGCCACAGATCAGGAAACTTTTGTATTAATGCGCGTATATTTGTATCACTACTATTACTTATAGATTTTATATCAGTTGTAATAATTAAATTAAACGCGGACATGAAATCCCTACCTAGTAACGGGGGTCCTCCATTTTTTACTACAAATATTTTTATTTTATTTTTAATTTTATTATAGTGTGCTTCGATATAAAAATATCCCAACGGAGGGATTTTATGTCCGTTATATAAACACATAATGACGTTACATTTAGTTAACGGAAAATTTAAAAACTTTTCAACGTACAACTGTTCAGAAATGACACAACTACCCGAACCAGAATCTAATTCCATTGTTAAATTTTGATTTCCTAACATTAAGTCAATGACTACAGGTTTGTTATTAATCACGTACCTCAAATTAAAATTCTGGCATTCCTCACAAACAGTAACTTTGCTTTTTTCAGAGTTACAGCCCTGATTTATATCAAGGCGATGTACACTTACATTTTTTTAACACCACATACTTTCTTTAAATGTCCTTTTTTTCCACACTTTTGACATTTATATTCCTTGTATCGACACTTATCGCTGTAGTGACTGTTCAATCCGCAAACCGAGCAACGACGCGTTTCGCGTCGCCATGAGTTAACACCATCGCCGTCCGTGCCAACAGGCGCGGTTCGACTTTGAATTCTCGCACGAAATATCGGCTCTCCTTTGATGAGACCAGCTTCGCTAGTAGCCAGCATACTCCTTGCCTGCCTTGAACCCGCCGCCTGCTCTGCCAATTCAATTGATTTCCCCAACGTAAGTGTAGATGGATTTTGCTCGAATAATTTATCTCGTTCTGGCCCTAGACCCAAGCCAAGGACGAAACGATCTCATAAGCTCGTTTCCTGGGCGGTGCCAAAGTCGCAATAGCTTGCCAAACCCCGTAGTCGCGCCGCCCAATCTCCTATAGATTCGCCTGGACTTCTGCTTGCCCCGTAAAAGTTCGCTTTGTCTACGAATGAACACTGTTTTTGTTTAAAATGATCATCGAGTAATTTCACTAGCTTCTCATAATTTAGCGACTCCAATGTGTCAGGATATGCCAGGTTACGTGCTAAGCGGCATGACTCATCACTAAAGTGAGTTAATAGTATTCCACTTTTGATTTCATCTTCTTTAATATTGTTGATTTTAAAGAACTGCACGAGACTTCCCTTGAAAATTGTCCACTCGCCAGTTTTGTAATCAAACATTGGTAGATTACCGAGATAAGACATTTTTTTTTTTTGATATTCTTTTGTACTGCACGCGAGGGTAATTCGAAATCTCGTTCGCCAGTGAAGTGTCTTTACGTAAATGAGACAACAGGTTTAGAGTGTAGCTAGTTTATTACTGGCAAGTATAATATGTTCATGCCGCACGGTGTGCGGGGAGGTGCGGTGAGGTGGGCATATACATATGTGTCATGACCCCTCATCAGGGCCCCGACTCCTGGTCGATGAACTACACGAACCCTGAGGAACTGATGGGAGGCGCACTGAAAAGTAAAGTCACAAGTCTAACCTTTTTTTTTTAACGTGGAGAGAAAATCCTCATGGACTGGCAAGCTTCCGGGAGAAAGCCCAACTTGAACCGCCCACCACCTACGTCCTAGTCACGCAGGGGTGGGGCCTTACGGCGACTCTAAGCGCCTAAAGCTCCACGACAACCTACGCCGCACTGAGGGAGTGTCGCGGGACAGCGCGAGCATGCTCCACGACACCCCCGGCGGCAGGCGTTTCTCACGCTGCACCCGGCTGAGGCAGCCCGGTTGCAAGACTGCCTCCCAGCCCGCCGAACCCGTGCAATGGTAGTCCAGGCCCCCCGACCCTTTCCCCCTGGGTTCGGCTAGCAGCGGAGAGGCAAAGTCGCGCCACCGCCATCCCACGATTGATTTTTACAGAGGTTTACTCCTCCTCCTCCTGAGCCACCCTCTCCGGCCTAGGCTAACCTACGCACCCCCCCTTACCTCAATCCTAACCTACCATACCTATCTCAAACCCTGCACCCGCCAATCCCATGAACTTGCCTACCCACTAAGTAGGTAGGCAAGCCAGATGTTACCTACCCGCTCCCCCCCCTATTCCCCCAACCTAACGATTCCTAACCTTAACCAAACCTACCTACCTACTCGGTCCCTACGTCCACCTAACCCCTGATCTTGCCTAATTACCGCGTAAGTAGGCGAGCTAGAGGTTTCCTAATCCTACTTCCCCCACACCTACTTAACCTACATGGGAGGGTCCTTTAGGGCGGTCTCTGGTGAGAGTCACCTCCATCACGTCTGCGACGCCGCGCGCCACGTCGACGGATGATAGGCGCCTTTGCACTCCGCTCGCGTTGCCTTTCAGCTTCCTCTTTCTGCGACATAACTTCCTCGCAAAAAGTGAGCATCGCGTTCCATGAAACGTTGTCCTTTACCATGGCCTGGACCACAGCAGCAAGGGAGAGGTCTGTTTCCACTTCCACAACCAGGATAGCACGGCCATTGGCCCACGCTGGGCACTCCTGGAGTGTATGCTGCGCTGTATCGATATCGCAGTCACTACAGTGGTAGCACTTTGGTGTCGGTTCCCGTCTAATTAAAAGGTGTTGGAATTAATTCGTAGCGTTTTACAAAAGATAGCGTTAGTAAACTATGCATAGTCAGAGATACAAAAGTAAATATTTCCCGGGAAGCTACTGACATAGCGCATCTTTACCATTATATGACATTTCGTTACTATGTCTGTAGCACTTGTTGTACATTATCAAATATGTCGAAGTTCGTGCCTGAAAAATCGTTTTTGCGGGGAGTGTTACTTTATTACTTTAACATGAAGAAAAGTTCCGCGGATAGTCAGCGAATTTTAGTGGATGCTTACGGTGAATATGCTCTGGCTGAACAAACTTGCAGAAAGTGGTTTGCGCGGTTCAAAGATGGAAATTTTGACTTGGAAGACAGTAAACGTTCTGGACAGCCGAAAAGTTCGAAAACGGTGAATTGGTGACCTTGCTCGATGAAGACCCGTGCCAAACACTTTTAGAGTTCTCCACATCGCTTGGAGTCAACTTCTCGATGGTCGGAAAACGCCTTAAAGCCATTGGAATGATACAAAAACAAGGAACGTATGTCCCACATGAGCTAAGGCCAAAGGATTTCGAACGGCGTTTAGTCACCTGTGAGCTTCTTCTCCAACGGCAGGTTAGGAAGGGATTTTTGCATCGAATAGTTACTGGTGACGAAAAGTGGATACTCTATGACAATCCCAACCGTAGAAAATCGTGGGGCTATCCCGGTCATGCGTCAACATCATGTCCCAAAAAGGATATTCATGGAAAGAAGATCTTACTGTGCATTTGGTGGGATCAGCTGGGCGTTATCTATTATGAGCTGCTCCAACCATGTGAAACGATCATTGGGGACGTACACAGACGACAATTGATGTGTTTGAACAGAGCACTACAGGAAAAGCGGCCGCAATATAAAGATCGACACGACAAAGTAATTCTGCTCCATGACAATGCAAGACCTCATGTTTCGAAAGTCGTGAAAACTTATTTGGAATCGCTAAAATGGGAAGTTCTGCCTCACCCGCCATATTCACCGGACATTGCTCCATCTGATTATCACTTGTTCCGATCCATGGCGTATGGCTTGTCAGAGCAGCACTGCCATAACTACGAAATGGCCAAAAATTGGATCAAATCATTCATTGAATATAAAGATGTAAAATTTTTCAGACGCGGAATTAGAGTTTTGCCAGAAAGGTGGCAAAAAGTAGTGGATAGCGATGGACAATACTTTGAATAACGCTACTGTAATAATATTATTAAAATAAATTACGAAGCTTTGCAAGAAAACGCTATGAATTTATTTCAACACCTTTTATCTGGCACAGGTATTTGGACACTGAGAATCTGTGTTAATCTGAACGTTAGCGGGCCGTGTTTTCTGCCAATCCACTCTCACAACACAGGTTGTATTGCTTCAACCGTCCGGTGGCCGCTTCTTGCCGGGGCTACTTTTTCCTCCCAGGCCTGGATTACTTCTAGTTGAAGTAGACTCCTTTGTGTCTTTTACTCCCTAGGGGTGATCTTGCTTCCCCTGGTGATTCTGCCGGTTCTCCACATGTGCATCGTAGTATAGGCGTAGGCGACTAGGTCCCATGGAGTGGAGCTTGAAAGCAAACAAGCTGCATCGTAGGACACAGTTCTGTAGCCACGACATATCCTAATAGCCAAGATCCTTTGCAAGTTCTTGAGTATCGTGATATTGTCGCCCTTCAAAGCACCACACTATACCGGGGCCCCATACAGCGCTATGGAGCGAATTACTCCTGAATATAGAGCGCGGCAGCTCGTATCAGCTCCGCATATATTTGGAAGCAACCTTGCTAGCGCCATAGCACTTTTCGTGACCTTCGGTTCTAGGGCACGAAATTGTTCTCGAAAGGTCCATCTACTGTCTAGCGTAAGGCCTAGGTAACGCATTTTGAGACAAATCTTAATCTGGACTCCCTCAACTACCAAATGCGCGTCAGGAAGGAGGGCCCTGCGGGAGCCGTGGAAGCATATGGCTTCCGTTTTCTAGTAGTTAGTAGTCAATTTAGTAGTAGAGTATTGCCCCGCATCGTGACCAGCGTATCATCTGCGTAGCAAGTAAGTGCAGTGCCTGTCAAAAAGGCTCCTTGAAGTACCCAATCGAATGCCATATTCCACAGTTTAATAAGTCTAACCTAACCTAACTGAAACAAGATGGGAAAGTTGCGAAAAATAAATCGGTTAGGTTAGGTGAGACTTATTAAATAAAGACAGTGCGAGCAGGCAGTAGTAGCAAGCAGCGAGCGTACTGCATTTTTATATTAGCATCTTGATGATTTTATAACGTTAAAGAAAACAATTTTGTCTTAGTTTGTTTAGGTTAGACACCCTCTGTTCGGGCATTTTCATATTTTTTCATATGTGGGTGGATCGCGATACCGGGCTCGCGCGATCGCAACGACTACAACGACAGTTGAGCTCGGTGACCTGTCGGTGAACTTGCGCTGCCGAATCTTATTGTTTTTATTGTGGTTCTCCTATCTCAATACTCCTATTTCGATTCTGTGTATGTGTATGTGACAAAAAAACTGTGCATCGAAGGATATATATCGAGATCGATCAGCAAAAGCCAGGTTAGTGGTCTGCCTTATGTGAGGGGTATGGAAATGCCGAACTAGGGGTAAACCAGGCCATCCCGGGTCCGTTTTTGCGCATACACCCTCCATAGTGCGGTGTACGGATTGCCGTGGAGTTTTAGTCGGCAAAAGGCGCCGCAAGGCACCGTCACTGCTGCGTTCCAATACGCAGCGGGCGGTCGACTCAGCTCAGGACTCCCGGGCCTGACAGTCTATGAGAATTTTCTCGCCACATACAAAGAAAAAAAGAAGGTTAAACTAATGAAAAAAGATAACGCGGTAGCAGTCGGCGAGCGCGGTGCATTCGATACATACGTACCAATACCTGTTCATAATATGATTAAATATGCAAATTAACGAATTAATTAAAGATTTTCTACCATTAACTATAGCTACGACTACACACACTACACACTTAAAAATTTCATTTGAAACACCTAAAATGTCTGTTTTATTACGGGGAGAAATCTTCCCGTATATCTATCCAGCGGGGCAATTGAGAGTGGGTTATATTAGATCCCTAACGCCTAAAAATCTATAGTATTCTTCAAATACGTATCTTGTTATTCTATTACGTATCTTAATGTAAAATAATGCAGTTTCTGCAATTACAGAGCAATTACAATTACAATTCTCCAAATAGACCGTGTTCATGCCCACCCGCGCGTAACCACAGATCACGTCGCTGTGGTCTGGAGGTAAATTTCGTTCCCGCACACCAGATTAAGTCCCCCTCGGCAGCGGCTCAAACCTAGGTCCGTTCCCTCGGCGTGGAGCCCTTGATTGCGCTGCTCGCGCGATACAGTGACACAAAATCTTACATCACTGCAGCAACATTACACATATCACCCCCACACACGTGCACGCATACACGCTTACACATGAAAGTGGAAGGGTTTTGTTTCTTTCCCTGTAAATATAGCTATATGATATTTTGACAAAACAAATGGCACGATAACGCACACATACGTAAAGTAATATTGTGATGCCACACTGTCTTAGATAAAACGTGGAAGGAATAGTTATTATATGTTGCTTAGATACAGGGGCATTAACGGGGCAAACATAAGCTAACTAACCAAGTTTTAACAAGGCATTATCGAAGCACTTACGACATATCTACATAGTTATAATATTACTTTAAATAAATAAACAGTGCAATAGAAGCTTACAACGGTATTTAATTAAAATTATGAATAACTCTACATTTGAAACAGGTCAAAAATATTCTTAATTAAATTAAGCCAGTTACTTACAAATACGCTCCCTCGTGCCCGTTTAAATTCCATGATAATAAGAGCACCACTGCGAAGCATTTCGCATCCACAATTTTAGGTGCTCAACGGATATTATGCGGAATCCCTTTTTGCCCGAAGACCGTGGAAAGTGACACCGTTTTCCTTTGTCCCTTTTAAAATAAACTACAGTCCTTATAAAAGATCAGATCGGGTTGATATTGGCTATCATTGATAACACATTTGAATATAAACATGTTCTTAAACTTTATTAACTAGTTGATACGCGCCACTTTGTCTGCGATATTTAATATCTCAAAAGTCTGCTTTTAAAACATAAAAAGAATTGAAAGCAAAAATATATTTTACTTCAGTGTTTCCTAACATGGGTCCCACGCTCCATAGGGGGGCAATTTAAAAATGGACTCGACACGACATTAACCCTTTCGCTTTGGGTTATTTAAATGCAATGCTACATATCGGTGACAAATTTAACAAAAGAGGCAGATTCTTAAAAAAATGCTGTAAATAATTATTAGGTATAATTTCATTTGTCGTTACCCAAATGTCAACTGAGTAATTAGAGTCGTCAAATAAGTTTTTCATTATGTGATTTGAAATTTTACGTACGATGTTTTGTTAACAATTTCATAGTGATTTTGGCATTTTCATAGTGATGAAAAAAGGTAAAAAATTATGTATGGGGTGCATAAAAATTCTAGAAATGTTTAGGTGGGGCATGGCTTAAAGTTTGGGAAACACCGTTTTAGTTAGAAAAAATATTGTCTTCGGTAATGCTTAGAAAATTATAGGTTCTTCAAAATTCAATACATATATGTTTAATTAAGATATCATGTTATTTGTTATATTTAAGGAAAAGGACATAGTAGTACACATAAGAGATGTTTTTTATATCATATAGGAGGCAAACGAGCATGCGAGTCACCTGTTGTTAAGCGATCACCGCCGTCCATAGACATTAGCAACCCTAGTGGAGTCGCAAATGCGTTGCCAGCCTGTGTTTGGGGGAACGGAGAGAAAGGGAGAGGGGAAAAGAGAGAAGAGGGGAGGGGAGGAGAGATGGGTCTCCAGCGCTCTCACTGACCGAACGAAACGGAACAATGCAAGCACTGTTATTCACGTCGGTTTGCTGTGAGAGGGTGGTGCTACCCATTAATGCTGAAACCAATAATAGTTTCAGCGTAGCTCTACCACCTCCAGACCTCCACCTCGAGATCTATCGATGATGATTCCAGCTAGTTTCTATGTGATGCGCGCACAATAATCAATGCATGAAGGAATGAAGAGGAGGTATCCTATATGCTTTTATAAAAATCCTTCCTTCAAGAAAAAAAAATACAAAGTTAGTTATGTGTAAGTGTGTAGGAAGAGTATAATGTTGAAAGTGCCAAATCCACGCTGGAGCTATCGTTGGTTTCAGCAAAAATGGGTCAGTTCGCTCGGAGTAGTACCACCCTCTCATAGAAAAATGACGTGAAGTAACAGTGATTGCATTGTTTCATTTTGTTCGGTCAGTGGTTGCACTGGAGGCCTACCTCCTTTGTCCCTTTTCTCTCCCCTCACCATTTACCTCTTCCCCTAATCCCCCCAAAAACAGACTGGCACTGCACTTGCGACTCCCTTGGTGTAGCTAGGTATATGGACGGCAGTGATCACTTAAAATCAGGTGACCCGCCTGTTCCTTTGCCTTCTATGATATATATACATAAAATAAAAAAAGTACTATCATTTTCCTGATAATGTAATGCTGAGTACATTAATCTCACTCTTACACCCTTTAGCTTTATACCATAAAGAAGTTTCTTGAACTTATCCGAACCTAAAACAAATAGAATCGACATTTTATTTCACCATCAAAACAAGATTTTCATAAAGTAATGCAAAATATGGAATGTTTTTTTTTTGGCAGGATTTTAATCTGTCATGTAGTGGATTTTAAATTTTGTTCATAATCTTGTGTTATTTGACTCTATATTTTGTAAATTTGGTGGTGTTTTACGTAATATAGTTAATTTATTGTGCATAAGTGAAGTAAATGGAAAATAATACCACGGAGCATGCAATTCTGAGATGCCACAAAAACTCCCTGGAAGGTTCTAACAAGGGATCCACCATCTTGTTAGAATATTGACTGACACGACGCTTATTATTGAAATGATTACACGATACTTGTAATATTATTGACTACGTGACAATGGCAGTAATAATCTAAATGATTGATTGTCAAAAATAAAGATAAAAAAAAATACGACGGAGCATGCAATTCTGAGATGCCACAAAAACTCCCTGGAAGGTTCTAACATGTGATCCACCATCTTGTTAGAATATTGATTCACACGACGCTTAATAATGAAGTGATCTATATATCATCACGCTAAGACCAATAAGAGCGGAGCACCAATGAAGAATGTTTAAAAATCGGGGATTTTTCCTTGCGAGAGCTTCCACTGCGTGTTAGCGTTAACCCAAAATATCTGTTTCACGCGAACGGAGTCGCGGGCAGAGTTTAGTAATTAATATTTCTTTAAATTTTAGTAATATTAATGAGTTTTTGACAAAAACATACAAATATTGTCGTTTAAGAGAGGTAAAGATTAGAGGTAATTATAACATAAAGAACAAGGCTTTCAAACTTTTGTGTCGCATAGACCACTTGCAATGATTTTTGGTTATGTATAGACCCCTACTTGCCTTATATTGATTTTTTGCCTGTTTTTCAACTTCTATTTCAAAAACCCGGCATGACAGCGACGACCGACGAAGGATGACGTATCTCTCGGCAGTCGCCGTTGTTTTTGGATTGCACTGTGCTTACCATCAGGCACAGTGCAGTCACTTTGCCGTGCTATTATAAAAAAAAAAACAAATCCTCATATTATAAAGAAGCAGTATTTAATTGTCTAGTCATTGATATACAAAAACCCAAGATACACACTTAATGTCTCACAGTCGGCACACAAAAATGAGTGCATCATGCAGTCATTTCAAATAACCTCGCGTAACTTCCGTCCTTGTAGAAACAACTTTAAATCTTTAGTGTAAGGTTGAATTTTCAAAATCATAAATTTATCGCATAACTATAACTACGTATATATACACGTATATATATGTAGGGGTTTTCAATGATGCAGCGATTTTCTTCATAAAACAAACTATATTTTTTAAACTTACAAAAAACACTTTAACATAAAAATACGTCTTAGCTTTACATCGTACGTCATTAACACAGAAATGAGAGGGAGAAAGTCTGTCAGTGCTGCCTCTCGTGAGAAATTGTCGAACTAATGGTTCGTTCAGAAATATAGTCCTACATATATATTGGGGAGATTTTGCGGCCAGTTTTCAGCACAATTTTTATTGAAGATTGGGTTTTTATATGTCAATGTGTTTAGTATATGTATTATTTCATGTAAGATAAGCGAAATGAAAACCACGATCTAATTAAATGAGATTGTTGACTCTTATTTGGCTCTCATGGACCTTTAATTTCATTGATATCTATACACCACTTTGATCGATGTCATAGACTATTGGAGGTCGATATGCCACTTTTACTACTTTAGAAATCATAGGTAGAGATTCCTATAGACAAAGGCTTTGACTCGTCGATAGTATGACAAATAAGCGAACTGTTTCCAAAATGTTTTTATTCATCTAATGTCTAATTTAAAATTACCCTATAGCCAGTTAGATATCCACTCCCAACAAAGAATGCAACTCAACACTTCTTGTTCCGAGAAGTCAAACGCCACGTTTGTTAAGGTGAGTGCATCCTGTGCGAAGTATTTAGTGGGTTCCATTGTAAAATAAATTAGTTTAGAGATTAATTTGTAAGGGAATAAATGCAAAAAACAAAATTAATTTTTTAAAGTCCTCACTAATGACTTAACGAGAAAAAAAAAATGGTTGTCTGCAAAGTCAGTTTACGGACGATCATTTTACGTGACAATGTCATAAGAAAACATTGATGAAAAATTTCATGCTTTTATGCATTGAATTATTCTATATATAGATAGATGCGTCACAAGCCGAACGTTTAAACTGATCGCACCACTGTATCGCTTGTCTCACGCTCACGCTTGCACGCTCGGCTCAGGCGGAACGTGACAATGAGTCATGCTTTTTCGTGCATGCAGCTGGCGTTCATCGATTTATAAGACATTATGTAAAAACAAGGAATATATAAAAAAACAAAGGAGAAAAAGAAGTCTTCGCATATTTATATGTAGATGATTTAATATTATTGTCATGCATTTTCCAGAGAATAGAATAAATAGACAAAATACATTATGCAATTAATTAATAAGATGAGGAAACGCCACAGTATCTAGTTAAATAAATTTAAATCAGAGATGAAACGGAATCATGTTAATTTTCCCAAAATTCACATACGAAAGTTTGTTACGAGTTAGTATGAAAATTTTACTGACGAGTTTGCGAATAATAGTAGTTTTACAACTGAATTGTGTGAAGCGTTAAATTTTGGTCGGTTTACGAGCTTCAGGAATGAATAAATCTGATTTTATTATTTTGCATTTAAATTTATCACCTTATATTTATAATATTATGTTATTGAAAGTTCTTTCATTTCTCATTCTGTAGATTACAATGAATTAATTATAACACCATAATACAATTATGCATCATCTCTCACGAACTGACAGCGTGCACTTCTTTACTAGCCTAAGTAATTACAGCTATTTTGATATAACCAGTCAATCGTGATGTATTTTTTTTTGACCAGGATCTTGCTGTCTTGGTCAACGATACATCTCTGTTGTGGTAGGCAGAGACCTTTTTATTCTTAATTGCTTGTCTATTTCGGATTTATTTTCGATCTGTGATATTGTCATGTTTTTGAATTAGATTCTCGTCTATTTATATTTCAGTTCTAACTTTTGTCAATTCTGTCCTTCTCCCTCAACTCACACATTTCCTATATTCTGTTATCGTACCTCCCTCTTTATCTCGCTTCAAGTATGCCAACTATACAATTTGTTTCTATATTGCATGTTTATACTCGGATGTGGGTTTATTTTGGTGATACTTCGTAGCGCACTATTCCTATTTTTGATGTTTTTTTATCTCTGTTGTTATTATTTTTATTTGCATTTTGTTATATATAAGGTTTTATTTATTTTTCTATACCTTTATCCGTTCCACTATTTTAGATTTTTGTAGCTGTTTTCACTTAGTTTTTTTTACTTAAAAGTTTTTATGTTTTGATTTTATTTCTGTTAATATATGTTACTCTTATTTCCTTCTAATCTTCTATTTTAAGTTCTGATTTGCTT
>JACEII010000025.1:5151429-5212524 GCA_014332785.1 Antheraea mylitta | reverse complement strand
CGCATACAAGTTATAATGAAGTTTTATTTTTCAGGCATTCTAATCTTCTATGTTGAAATAGATATTCACAAAATTTAGACATCACCAGATCACTAGATACTATAATGAGTACCAGTAAAATTGGAAGCACAAAAACTTATACATCAAAGTATCGAAGGCCAGCTACGATATTTCAATAATAATATTGTTCTTATTTGTTACTATCATTATTTATTAAAATTACTAGCTGCCCGTCTCGGTTTCACTCGGATATTCTAACTAAATGAAAATGAAATGAAATCTTCTCTTTTCAATATAACTATGTAATTAAATAAAATGTTTACTCTGATATAATATTTTTGAAAATCCCTATACCATCTTCTATCCCACGCATTCTTTTTTTATAAGGAGATTTCTTAGCCAAAATATTTTACTTTTCCGTCTGACATTTAAAATATATTCATTCAGTCATGCAAACCTTGTTCTGACATTTCGAACCACAGCAAAAAAGAAGTAAATTGAATTTAAATGTGGCCCAGCAATCATGAAACCTAGAGAATGAGTAATGGAGAGGCTTATGTGCAACTGTTGAATTATGAACGCTACATTTTGATCTTCTATGCAGATTATATGTCAGTTGATGCCACTATAATTAATTGTTCTATTATTGTATATTAGGGTGTCCGTTATTTACCAATTTGGCTTTTTAACTTGGGTATCATTGAAATTGTTGGTTCATAGCCTTCTTTTTACATGGGGAGATCCCTAACAGATACCCATTCCGTCGGACAGATGAGGATGGGTTATGTCCGATTTGCATGGACTAAAACCCCACGGTGCCTTCATGTACGTTTTAGGCGAATAAGCAGGGGTTGCCAACTGACAATGCGTTTGCTCGCCCGACAGGTATAAGTACGCCAAGAGGCCCTGACTGCGATCTGAGAGATCAAAGATGGTAGACCCCTCAAATGGGGATCCCGCCATGAAGAACATTGGGAGTCGCATCGGCACAATACGTCTCCACCACATGGGCCAGTACAGTTTAAACTGCCAGGGCGACGGACATGCCCGTGTCCATAGTCCCTAGGCCCCTACGGCGCACTAGCCGGAGGCCATCACCTACCCATGTGACTACCGCCGTGTGGTTCGTCAACCGCAGGAGGGGAGCTTAGTGCTAGTTCATAACCAAAAAAAGATTTATGAAAAAAAAAACGATGCCGTTTAACTTTGCCTATGTAACGTTACTTATCTCGTTCATTTAACACGGCGTCTTTCATTTTTTAGAAATGAATATTTACTTTTTTTGTTTTGTTACATAACTTGCTAAATATTATTATTTCTCCATCTACTATAATACCCTGGATGGAGAAATTTTGTTTTGGAGAAATTAGATCAAAATATATTTTTCTCTGTACAATTTAAAAACAAAATATATTAGCTTTTAAAGTAACTGTTTTATTTACTAGAGTGATCAAAAATTCCACAATAAATGTCGGAAACCTTTACAAAAGTTTAGGAATAATATTTCAACTCGAGAGTTAGATAACCAAGCTGGCATTAGAAAAGAAATCTTGGGTATTTTCAGCCACACCCTTCTAAAGGGAGCATTTCGATTCGACAACTATTGGTTTATGCCAAAAAAAATTGAAACATCCTCGGCAAAATACCATTTTTGTATTATATTTATGAATATGTAGACATCATCCATTTCAGATCATTAAGGTAATGTTTTTCTTTGGAGAAAGGGATTTATTCAAACGGAATACTTACCGATTGATGGTATACACATCAGTCCTAGAGTATTTTCTGTACATTATAAAATAGATTTATGTTTTGCTACATATGTCGAAGCGCGTATGTAAACAAATTTTGTTTCTTCGTGATAAGACGTTTAAGGAATACATTATGCGCTAATAGGAACGCGAGAAAAACAATTTTAGCGTTACACAGGTTGAGGCCATGAAAATAGTGAGTTTTGTCAATGAGTATTTATATTTGTAATTATCTAGCTTTCTCTTGAATAATTGTACAGATATTAATATATTTTTGCAATGCAGTTATATTAGTTCAATATAATTGCTAAACAGATATATTCCCTTTTTTATTAGATAAATTTCAAATTGTAAAAAAAAAACATTTTTACAGGAGAAAGTTACCACACGACGGAAAAGCTTTGAGGTTTCAGTTGAAATAACTTTTTAAGGATGGTTGATTCTACGGGATACATACTCTACTACCCGCACGGAAGAAGTGAAAGTTCGTAATATGGAAATGAGAATAGGATGGGTAGAAATTGATTTTTAGTGAAATGATATTGTTTCTTTAAGACAAACTTTATTAACAATGCTTACAATTGATCGCATCTTCTAATTATAATTTTCAAGTGGAAGAATATCCAAATATATAACATTTACAATGGGATTAGGATAACTAAACTAAGATACGAAATGTTTGAGTCCCATTTTTTCAATATTTCTTGCTAAAACTGCATCAAATACTTCATACTTGTTGCTAACGGTCGCACTGGCCTGTGACTTACTCTTGACGCTTTCGAGTTCTAAATCGAATCGAATATCAGTCGATTTCATGTTATTTCGTATTCTTGAAATCAACACTAGCGCATAATCGTACTGTGGCTCAAATAGGAACTAACTTGGATCGACTTCGTCGTTAGGATCAAAAAATAGGTACTCTCAACACAAACTGACAGCTGTGGATCAAATCGTTCAATCGAATATAGATGTCAAAATAGACAATTGAGAAAAAGATTTACCCGATTAGGCCTCCCACGGCAGCGGCTCAAGCCTAGGTTCGATCCCTCGGTAGGGAGCCCTTGAGCGCGTTGCTTGCGCGATGCGGTGACACACAAATATACATCACTGCTACAACACTACACGATCACCCCCACACACGTGCACGCCTACACGCTTACACATGAAAGTGGAAGGGTTTACTTTTTTCCCTTATCGAACTGAAAAACTCTCAATTTTCCGATAATAAATATATGGAGGAGTTGTTGAGGCGTGTATGCTTGGTACACATATACGTTTCAACAACTCATACATATATGAATAGTTAGCTAGGTTAGCTAAGATAGGTCGCGATTTTGCACGCAACAGGCAACATCCAAGCCGAGGTGTGCCGTGCACCCTTGAGCTGGTTGCTAAAATAACATCGGCTGAGTGCTTTAAGCGCTCGCCTTAGTAGTCCGGTGAAGCTGTTAAGACCTTCCTGGTTCAATAGCGTAGACATTTCGAAAAAAAAAGAGAAAAAGATACTTTATGATCGAGTGAGGTTATTTTTGTGTTTTATTGTGATATTTATTTAAAATTCTACATTATTATGGTTCACTTTGTAACACCAAACCAAATAAACATACATGCGTGAAGATATTTGCTAAATATAAGTCGATATAACAACTATATTATTAAAATTGATATTCTCAAGGATTTCGAAGAAAATATCGAAGAAACCCTTAAGTGTTCATAAATGTATTATACCCTACATGGATAAATCTACAACATTATGATATTTCTATTAATAACAAGGTAAATTGTAAGATTGAAGTTTCCACATAGCATGTCGGTATATTTGTTTGCTATATACATACATTTTAAGTCAATAAGCTGTATCTTAAACTCTCAGTGGCACTACAAAGGCATACAAGGCCAGCCACAAATGTGAATATATGTGTATATGTGATTTGATAGAAACTATATGAGGAATAGGATTGTAATTTAATGATTCAGAGTACATCATTATTTTATCCGAATAAGATATATAATGATAATATCATGGTCATTTTATGACACAAAATGATCTTAGGAAAATGAACTAACCATAAAATATTTACAAACATATCTTCATCTCATGAACCAAGATTTATACTTAAAAATAATATAGATAATATGGGTAGGGTACTCTTTAGTTGAGTTGTTGTGAGTTCTCATTTGTTTGATTAGCAAGTTTAGTTTTGTCTAGTGACTAATATCTATATGTGTGCTATTATATAAATATAATGTATGCCAAATTTAAATGCATGTTATAAAAAAAATATTTATAACATGAATAGTTTTCTAATATAAGTTAGATATGTGTCACCCTGGGTATTTAATAATTAACAAGGAATTCAATAAAGGATTATTAGATACTACTGATAAGTAGAATAGTTGAAAGCCACCTCCGAATGACTTTCAACTGACTATGATGCTGGTTCCGAAGTTGAATTTCGAAGAAACGACGATTAGGGTTTTCTCGCAAATAAAAGACTATAAACTAGTGAGCAACGAAGCGAAGGATGCTCCTATGTCGGACGTAAAGTATGTTTCTCTATTGCGAGTCGTTCTAAAACAGGCTGTTCATACCGCCCACGCCCGTTTTTATGGCATCTGTGGGTCATGTTTTAGAAACAAAGAACCCCTTACGCACGCCGGCGCTGTTTCACCAATGAGAGCGCTTAGTAGCGTGCGCAGGGTTCAGGCGCGTCCTAACTAACTATACAGGCGGGGCGGTATTTATGAGTCACCCTTCGCTTTCTCTTTATTGATTTGTAAGAAATTACAAATGTTCTTACAACTAGTAACTTATACATTCTAAACTATATCTAATAATTATAATACAAACAAATTACAATTACAACAATTATACTATCTAATTATCAATCTATACTAAATCTATGCACTATATCTATACAAACACTATAATTACGACACAAATAAAACACATTACTAATCGCTATATTTTGTCGCGAACAATAGTGTAGTATAGTTAATTCAAGATTATAGACAAATTCTATCTTCTTAAAGATAAGTAACAATACATTGTTTTTTTTTTTAGGTGATCCCGGTAAAATCCTAAGAAGAATAAAAAAAAAACTCTTAAATGAGTTGTACAAGTAAACACAAGTTGTATCTCATAAAAAAGTATAAAATCTTATCAAGGATTATAACCATATTGTTCCAGGAGACACTGTGGTACATTAGTACAATCCCTGAAGGTTATTTATATCATCATGGTGTCCAGTAACATTAGTGAATAGTAGATATATACTGTTTTGATTGAATTGTGATACAATTTGATAAGTTGTGTTAGAAGCTCTTGTTATTAATAAAGAATTGTAAAAGAAGCCCTTTTTTATTGACATTTTTGTAAATGTAATTACATTTGAATTAAAAACTCATTTATTGTTCTAACAAAATGTTCAAAACAGCCCATCTATATGGTAAATTATAAAGTCCTTAATGGGACAATATATGAATGTGTGTAAGTGCATATAAGCCATGGTGGTAAACTACAATATATCTATACTGTATAATATTTTTAATCAAGTAAGAAGCTACACTTAACATGAAATATACTATGGTCGCTTAAGTTTTTTTATGAAATTGGTTATGATTGGTATCACTGTGTTATTAAATGTTAAGACACACTGTCTGGCAAAGTCATATTTACATGTCTAAATAGCTATATGTTAATAAAAGTAGAAAATGACTTCATACCAATTCTCTCTTTAGCATATTTTAAATCTTTTCTTAATATAATATATGTATATGATATAAACTTGGTATAAGGGTAGTTTATATAACTGTTACTAACTCCTAATGTTAAAAAATATTACACAAGAAATATTTTATTAGTAAAATATATTAGCACACATATTAATATCCATTATTTATAGTTCATATACCCTATATGAGGTGAAAGCTACAATACAAATATAAAATATTACATTCGTTTAAGTCAATAATGGTTAACGGATTTAGTTATTGTTTTGGGTTTTAGGTATCTCTTTTCATACTATATTAGTGCAATAGTCATCACAATCAATAATTTGTTGTGTATGATATTCTTAATCCAAGAAAATACTCATCACGGTTGCTATGATTTTTAGTACGATACATGAGTAAAAAGTTAATACTTATTACATTATTTAACTTTAAAAGGGGTGAAAAATTTACAATATCTAATTAAGAAAACACGATGTTTATAGGTATCTAAATGTATGTTCGTAAAAGATGAAGTTTTATATTAACACACGCACTTCATGAATATTCTCGTTCGCATTTTTTAAATGATTTCTTTACATATATGTCATATAAAACGATGGTCATACAATAAATACATTCCATAATTCTGTAAAACATTCCAATGTTTTGATTTTTAGTCTGACAGTCTGAAGCACAGATTACGGCAGACTTTATTCTGTGGCACAGACTAAAAAAGATGTCCTCAGTATTAAAATTAATTATTTAAGGATGATTTTAATAAATGTGACATATTTTTATAATATGTAACCTTTTATAAATCATTATTCTAGCTTTGTAATGGTAGATAATACTACAGAAACTATGAATCAAGCTTAAATAAATAACACTTTACTGTGACGTATTGTGTGTATACTATGGCCGGATATACTTAACGACGCCGCTATGATTCCATCGTAACTCGTTCTTGATCTTCGATTCGATTTAGTTCAAAAGTACCCTTTTAGATCGAGTTCGGATCAACATCAAGTTCGAGTCGGAAACAAAAAGAAATTGAAATCAGTTTCAAGAGTTAGACCAGTACTTGACTAGCATGGCTGTATGGTGGTGGTACCGGCGACGACGCCACGTGCTGCATGTGGGCAAGTGGAATACACATCCCGCAACCTGCATACTCCCCCGTACATCATTCGTATAGCAAAGCGGACTGCTTGCTTTTAAAATGCAATATTAATTATTGAATTTTTAGGATCCGCTACAGTGGTATGCTTAGTTAAGTTGTGTTGCGGGAATAACCAACGTATATTGAAAAACGCGTCTGATAGAGTGTCTGCCTGTACATTCGATTGGAATGCTACCACCACGGTTACAAATCTGGCATAAATAACTCCTTTCAATTGGCGTTATTAATTTCTTGGTTTTTCTAAGTTCACACGCTACCTACTATCATGAAGTTATTGAAGTGAAACTTCTAATGTGACGTTCAACAAGGTTGCGTTAAACGTTTAATGCTAAGGGGAATATAAAGAGACAGAGCGAGAGTGAATGCGTGGCACGAACGCATGCGCGTAGTATACTTGTATGTTATATCGACTTTTTATTTGTGCTTTTGTCTGTCTAATTTTGTCCATCTTCTATGTACATGCTGGAATTCTACACATAATACTGTTCACTTACAAGCCTTTCATTTGTGAAAATCACCAGCATCCGTATACAAATACAGCTGGTTGCCATTCGTTACTTTCCAGAAATCATCTTTAAATAGATAAATAACTCTTCTACTAGTCATCCGCCCCAGTTTTAGACGGACTTAATAACGCACAAAATGAGACGAAATCTTCTCTTTACAGTATGATCATGTAATAAAGTAAAATAGCAACTGAACAACTGAAGATCAATATGTCAATTTTATCAATATTTTTGTAGATTTCCCTAATACTTATATATTGTTTCACACATTCAGTTGCTTTGTTATAAAGAGATTTTTTAACCCATATTTTTCACTTTGCATAATATTTTTTTTTATTAAACTTTTGTCCTGACAATTACAAACCGTAAATAAAATTAATTAACTAAACATGTGCAGCAATTTTAAGGTGATCCGCTTTCACAAATTTGGCAATTGATTTTTGTGTGTATAGGTATATTGTGTACTCAATGCAATTCGCTGTTTTAATAGCCGCACTAAATACTACGGAAGTCGATTTTAAATCCAATTTAGTCCCCCATACAGTGACTTTTGGGGATCGTTACGTTGCAGACGAGTTAGAAGTTTGGTTGTACTTATCTCTCTACACTCTCGAGATATCGATTTAAGATAAAATGGTTAACGTCCGCTGAATTTCCATTTTGAAGTGAATTGCTTCGTTGCGCTTTGTGTACTCTGGATAGCTTCCTTTTCTAATTTACAATTACTTAATGAGATTTCAAATGTAGAAGAAAGCAACAACATATTTAAGATGTAATGAAAATTAGGTTATTAATTAGCAATATGCAATATGCAATTTCAATTACTTCAAAATTGTTTTCCCTGTTTTGAATTAGTTATATTGAACGAAAATTGCTAGTTATATATACGCTTTGAGTAGTTATGGATAATGGATACTTATTTATCCATGGCAACACGGGTACTGGAAGAAAAAGGTCCACATAAAAAATACAATTTGAAGAAAAAAAGTAAAAAACAATGTAGGGTAAGATAAGTTATTGCAAAGTACTCCTAATTCGTCTTCAGATTAAGTACAATTTAAAAAAAGAAGCTCGCATGCAAACAAAACAATACAGTTATGCACCTTTTTTCAGTTTAATTGCTTGTCCGTCTTTGAAGGAGAGAATAGCTATAGTCAAAATTCTGTTACATTGGCACTTTTGCACTTGCTGTTATTGGGACTCTGTAAAACTCCTACTAGTGCAATGAGGCCTAGTAAAGTGTCAAAGCCCAGTTCAAGAATGTTAGTTTGTTAAAAAAACTAGAGTGATTTATTATTCTTCTATATGGTAGAGTGGTTGCATATCAATCATATAATACTATTTCAAATTACAAAGAATTGTATTTTGTTAAAATTCCTAACTCGCTCCTCAACTTTCTCTCCTAATAAAAACAATTTACTATGTAACACATTCAATTTTGAATCCTATTTTTAAAGACTTAAAGAATAAAGAGAAGCACGTCCAGAATGAACGGAATCCGTCAATGTCATCCACACGTCCGCCCCAATGATTTTTCGCAATCCGTTCCCTTTATTTTCGATTCCGTATTTGAATATTTCTTGGTGATGCTGGTAATAATTTATTACGATTTAAAAAGAATTCAGTGGATATGGGATGAACTTTTGGTCCTTATTTAAGGAATTACGAAGAAGTAATTGAAATTATTGTACTGCACCTGAAGAATGCAATTAAAACTAAAAAGGATAGTATGCTAGATGGTAGCGCTTCCATTTGCTACATATGGAGATCCTTCTTATTCCTCCCCTTATCCTTATCCTAATTTATTGAAGCCCTGTCCTTAGTTACTCCATTAAAAAATATCACGACACAAGTCTTTGTTCTATTTATTTATACTAACTCGGAAAAGTACTGCACAGTACCTAATGGAACGTACTGTACAGTCCATAAATAATGGCGACTGTCAGTGTTAAATAGCAAAAGTAGTCGTCGCTATCCTATCGACCTGCAAAAGTGCCTCTTCACGCCTCGTTTGAGGGATCCGATATCCTAAGAGGAAGGAAACACAATGGCTGGGTAATGATTTCACATTTTTACAATATTTTAATAGTGGTCTATTACTCTCTCACAGTTGGATAAAGACATTTCTCCGAAGTAAAGTATGGGTGTAATCACCAAGCGTGTCGACTATATATTGGGGAATTTAAAAAGTTATAATGTTTTCCATCACCGCTAATGACGGTAATGATAAAAAAATATTTAATTCCTTCCTCTCCTTTTCACAACCAAACCACGCGCGCTGGTTATCAGAACCACATTTTTACGTAAATCTTATCTGGGGATGAACTAATTTACGACAATAAAGAAGGTAAAGGTATTTTGCTCTGTCAAATGTAAACTAATTTATGCGAAACTTCATGAGCGGAAAATGTCTAAATGGCCCATATAATAGGTATTGTTTTAGGGATTTCTAGGAATTCAACATAAAATGGATAATAATTCATACGACAAATTTATTTAAAACCTGGCATTAATTAGTACATTAATACTATTCAACACGATTAATGAAATACATATTTCAATGTGACTAAAGTTTATATCGAAAATAATATTTTTTGTCTCAGATATATTTCTAGCTTGGTATTAATGTTTTTGAATAACATTAATAAAATAAGTATTTCAGTGACTAACCTGTAAGAATATGAAAACGGGTTGTTATTTATATATACATTTTTTTTGTCTTCACTCCCCTGTCTCAAACGCTCCAAAAAAATATAACTTCAATATGAGAATTAATATTAATAAGATATGGACAATCACTCGCATGAACACGTAATTAATAAGTATGCTCGACATAGAAAGTTGCTTAAGTGCTCAACGCACAATAATCCAAAACAACTTCTTGGTGTCGCTTTTAGGTGACAGTATGCGCGCGCATCGTAAAACCACTCATAATTTTGTCCCAAACGCTTCAAAAGAAATATAACTTCAATATGAGAATTAATATTAATAAGATATGGATAATGAACTCGCATGAACATGTAATTGATAAATACGCTCGACACACAAAGTTGCGCAAGTGCTCAACACATAAAAATGTACAGGCAATGAATTCTATGGTAGGACTCACAATCATTGCACCGCGAGTTCTCTGAAAATATCTATACTATTTTATATTAATTGAATATGTTTGAATTGAATAAGCAAATCGAAATTTTGCTCAAAGGGTCTTAGCTGTTAGAATAAACAGACAAAATCTTAGCTCTTACCATGCGAATTTGCGCTTCAATACCTATATTATAAGGTTGAAATTAAAAGATGAAGATCGGATATGATTGCGTTCAATATCGTAACGGAGAGGTCATCTAGTAAGTTTTCGAAAACTTATCCAGTGTATTCGATAAACAAACGCAAAGTTTGTAAATTGGAAGGTTCGAGAGACAGGTTCAAATAATGAAATGATTTTAAGCGCTCATGGAGTCGTATTAAATAGATAAGATAGACAATGAATGAGAAAAACAATTTTTTGAAGTGAAAACTTCATTATACGTGATAAGCAGTTTTTTTTTAACAGGAGATAACTGGTTTCAGCATGAATGGGTCGGCTCGTCTGGGGTAGTACCACCCTCTCACAGAAACACCGGCGTGAAGTAATAGTGCTAGCATTGTTGCGTTTCGTTTGGTCAGTGAGAGTGCTGAAAGCCCACTACGCCTCTAGCCTCTCCTCCTTTCTTGACCTTCCACTCTCCTCCTTCCCTTTCCCCCCAAACACAGGCATAGTGTTAGTATTGTTGCGTTTCGTTTGATCAGTGAGAGCGCTGAAGGCCTACCAACCCTCTAGCCTCTCCTCCCTTCTTAACCTCCCACTCTCCTCCTTCCCCCTCCCCCAAATACAGGCTGGTAACGCGCGACTTCCCTGGTGTTGTTAGTGTCTATGGACGACGGTGATCACTTAAAAACAGGCGACCTACCTATTCCTTTGCCTGACTTGACAAAAAAAAAATCTAAATTCCCTACACCTTCCTCATGAATCACTTTATCTACTAGAGAAAACCATATGGAAATCCGTTCAGTAGTTTTTGAGCTTAGCGCAAATAGACAGACAGACAGACGTGACAGAGGTTTTCTTTATAATTCACAGTGGTTACTACTTATTTATTATATTTTTTGAAATGGAAATTTATTTAGTCACGTCGTGTGCTTTACAAAAAATCTAATTTGGTCAGGGAAAGTTTATTAGATGGCGTCACCGGTGATTTCGACATGCTCCTGACGAATTACGGTTGCGCCAGACATCGTGCATACTCGACTGTACCATATGCATGTTTGAATTTTTGCATGGGTAAAATGTTGAGATTTAGCATTAACGACCGTTATTGATAACATCGACATGCTTGTGACGTTTACTCTTGCGTCAGGCAAGGGACGAATAGTATAGTGACCTCTGCATACGTAAAATTGAGATTTTATATTTCATTAATTAATAAACTGTATATAATTATTGCTCGGAGTTCCAACATATGTGAAAACCAAACTAATGTTAATAATTTCATTTAACAAATAATGAAATTTAAATAATTCAGACCCTAATTAGATTAAAAAATGAAAAAAAGAACACAGTTTTTCTATTACATATATTAAGTACTGTCGCCAGTCCGTATGATAACCTAGATTTTACTTCCTACAACTAAAAATAATTGAAATATTTTCTATTATTTCTTCCTACAGACATTACAAACAGCTTAGATATACATTCTTATTATATGTATAAATTTAATAGATAATGTTACTGTTTCATCATAACCTAAATGTTATTTACATATTTTTCACGGGTCCATTCTATATAATAACCTTAAGGTTTGTAAAAAGAACGATAAAGTTAAACAATAGAACTGTTTTACTAAAATAAGTAGATTCGCTGTTAAGGCTCGTTTAAAAAGTATATATTCCATTTACCAACGCCACTCGTAATTCTGCATAAGACAGGTTTACGAATGCACTGAATATTCGCAGACAGCAAATTTGTATAACTCAGAAACGTCATAAACACGTTTTGTACGAAAAGCACAAATTTTTTAACAAAATTACTACAATCATTATTTTTAATTGCTGCAGAGTAAACGAATAAGTATTAAAAAGTGGAGGCAGTCAAAAAAACTGCCAGCAAGGTGAAAACTCAGAATCAAAGAATATTTGTACTTATATTAATATTAAGAAAATGTACGTCATAGAAGGCAAAAAACAGGTGTGTCACGTGATAGACACTAGCAACACCAGGGGAGTCGCACGTGCGTTGCCAGCTTATATTCGGGGGGAAAGGAGTGGGGAGGGGAGGGAAGTTGGCCTCCGGTGCTTTTAATGTCCAAACGAAACGCATCAATGCAAGCACTGCTACTTCACGTTGGTGTTTCTGTGGATCAAGTGGTAGCACCCCGGGCGAACCGATCCATTCATGCTGAAACCAGTAACAGTTTAAGCGTGGCTCTGCCTCATACAAAACCTACGTCAGAAGCCTTAGAGGGCAAGAGTTATGTCAAACTAATTTTATGTTATTTCGGTTGATGCATATTCTCTGGATTCTTGGTTTCATCACTTTCTATAAGAAGTTTACGTCCGTATCTAATTTGTTACCATTGTTATCAAAACAAAAAAATCTTTTAATTATTAAACCTCGAACTTGAACGAATATTACCGAATAAACTTCTTGACAAAGTAAATTAATTTATGAAGTACATTTTTAAGATTTGTTTCCTTATATCTCAATTAACACTATTAATCATTAAAAAATTGGAAAAAACTCACGCAATACAACAACAATCACGCAACACAACCTTCTAGAGTGAGGACCGAGTAAGAATATCCACAATAACTTGACAGACTAGCCTATTCAGTGAAATAACAACCGGCCAATAACTTTCGACCAATGACGCGTCAAGTCATTAGTATCATCCCCGATACAGCCAATAGTAAGTCAATAGTAGTACGGAGAGTGTTAACAGTATTGATTTATTTTTTCTTCTGTCATATACGACCCAATAAAGACCAATAAAGACCCAATAAGACCCAAAAAAGGTATGGATGGACTGTGTGAAAAATGATATGTCCGTAAAAGGTGTGAATACTGAGATGACATTTGACAAAAGAGAAAGGAAAAAGAAAACATGTCGTGCCGATCCTACTTAGGTGGGATAAGGGAAATAATGATGATGAATAATTACTTCATAAATTTTTTTTTTATATACTTCAAAGATAACTGTAGTTTTATGTAGGAATAAAAAAAATATCGATGTTATTACAAAAAAGTTAAAAGTTTCGTTGTAAATGCACCGTGCTCACCCGAGGCAAGTTCGCGTTATCCTTTTTTCGCAAGTCTAACCTAGCCAAAGTGACACAAAAGAGCAAGATGGCGGGGGAGACCGGTTTTGGACGCGCTAGCGAACGCACGTGTCCGATATCTCCTTTGTTCGAGATCTTTTGTTCTCGATTTCGT
Organism: Antheraea mylitta; assembly: GCA_014332785.1. Lineage (NCBI taxonomy): Eukaryota > Metazoa > Arthropoda > Insecta > Lepidoptera > Saturniidae > Antheraea > Antheraea mylitta. The sequence continues at coordinate 5,198,904 of JACEII010000025.1, read as the reverse complement.
TGTGGTTTGTTTAGTGCTAAGTTGAGTGCAGCTGTGGCACACGTGTACAAAATCTACCTGAGTGAGTGAGACATTCCCTTATTTATATATTTACCCGTTTATTTATATACTCATTTTTCTATTCCGTATTCTTAAATATCTAACCAACTATTATTTATTTGTTTCATTATCTATTTATTTCGTTAATTTTTCTGTGCCCCCGTATATATGTAAGTACCTATTTATTATTATTTATTGATTTATTTAACCATTATTTATTTATGTTATAGTATTTTATTCATATACATGGTCCCCTGTCTCGCCCACTCATTTATTTATTTTGTTCTTTCGCTTTGTTTGGTCTTAAACAGTTCTCTTGGTCCGAACTCGATATAGTCCCGTAGCTTACCGTTTGGCGTGCCCCCCTGCCCTTAAGGCAGGGAGGTTGTTTCGCGGCCCCTCCCTCTCCTCGATCCACCGCGATGGATCCGCTAGTTTTATTAGACTATTTTTGTGAAAATCTCCTCGCGAGCGGTAGCGACATCAACAAGGAGAAAATCAATGCCATTTATAATAATGTTAGATCGCAGGCCGCCGAGGGCCGTTTTATAACTAATATTCCGACCGCGAACTCTTTTGCGTCCCTCTCACCGCAGTCTCCTCTAGACGCGCGAGACAAAGGCCTACTTGAGGCCTCTATCCCTAGCTCCAGCTCGGAGGCCGGCTCCGAGATGGAGCTAGACGTGACGGCATCCGCCGAGCCGACCGCGATCGAGTCCGCGACTCCCGCACCTTCAGCGCAAATAGACAAGGACGGGTATACGACCGTCACACACAGTAGGCGTCGTCCGGCCAGCCCGACAGATTCGGGTCCCATAGGCTCAAAAAAAGTCGCCAACATAGGTGGCGCTCGCGTCCCGTCGACCTCGGATACACCGCCGCGTAAGCCGAACGCGAGTCAAAATAGCAATAGCTCCGTCTCGCTCACTCAGGGTTCCGCGGTTACGATACAGGACAAATCGAAATGGACCGCCATTTCTAATAGCTTAAAATCGCGAAATATTAACTACACGAATGCCCTTAGTACGTCGGAGGGCATTCGCGTCAAATGTTCCACGTCGGACGATCACCGCGCGTTAATTCGCTTTCTAACTGAAACTAAACTCGCGTATTTTACGTACGCTTTAGAAGACGAGCGCCTCCTGCGTGTCGTGTTACGCCATGTCCCGGCCGAAATCTCGGTCGAGGAAGTTACCCTCTCCCTTAAGGAGAAGAACTATCCAGTGCGTGAGGTACATCGCATGTGCCACCCACGCACTCGCGCCCCATACAATATGGTGCTAGCCATCCTCGGCCGGTCGCAGGAAGGCAAGGCCATTTTCTCCCTCACGTCTGTGTGTGGCCTCAACGGGATCACCGTTGAGCCCCCACGCAAGACCCACATTCCTTCGCAGTGCCATAACTGCCAGAGTTATGGCCACTCCGCGAAGAATTGCCATCTTCGCCCCAGGTGCGTCAAGTGCCAGGGTGATCACGGCACGAAGGAGTGCGAGCGCGCTCCTGGCACTCCCAACCCTCCCAGTTGTGTGCTCTGCGGTAACGCGGGTCACCCCGCGAATTATCGCGGATGTCCCCGCGCCCCGCGCACACAACGCCCTCGTCAGGCGAGGCAGGCGCCCAGGGCGTCTGCAGCCGCCGCCCGCCGTCCGCCTCCACCTCTCATGTCCGTGGAGGCCTTCCCGGGCCTGCCGGGCGCCTCCCGCGCCCCGTTAGCGCCCGCGCCTACCCCGCGCTCGCCACCCTCTGTGCCGCGCGCGGCCCGACCCGGGCGGGTCCCTATGGCCCCCTGGGCCCCAGACCTCAGCCTCAGGCCTCTTCAAGGCCTCTGGCGCCGCCACTTAAGGCGACTCAGGCTCCTTCATCCTCTTCTCTCTCGGAGAAGTTCGATTGGATGGAGCAACTTCTTTTAGAGCACGACATGCAGGAGGTGCTCGCCTTTTACGCCCTGGTAGAAGAGAACCCCCGCGGGGTACAACTCATTCAAGCTCTAGCGCGCTTTCCGGCTATCGGAGCCACCGTACAGCGCCTCGTCCGGTCACAATCGTCTAAATACTAGTTTTAAAATTCCCGGGAATTAATAAAATAAAGCCACGCGGTCTTTGCCTCTCGTTTTTCAACGCGAGATCCCTTCGGACACAGCGCGATCTAGTAGCTGACTTCTTACGCGATAGACAGATTGACGTTTTCCTCATCCAGGAAACGATGTTAAAACCGAGCATGCGTAATCCGAGAATCGCGAACTACTGCATTGTTAGAAACGACCGTGTCGCCCGCGGGGGTGGCACGTTAATTTATTTTAGGCGGTCGCTGTATTGTATGCCGTTAGATCCGCCCGCGCTTACTCATATGGAAGCGTCAGTTTGCCGCGTCGGGATGACGGGCCACTCTGATATTATTCTTGTCTCCGCGTATCTATCACCGAGCAAAGAACTACTCAGATCCGATTTGCAGGCACTGCTCGACTTAGGTGACTCGGTCATTATAGCGGGGGACCTCAATTGCGGGAATGTTATCTGGAATAGTCCGTGTACCTCTCGTAACGGGAGGATACTCGACAGTCTAGGTAGGGTGCTCGCTTTTGACGTCATAGCCCCCCCGGAACCTACGCATTATCAGGATAACTGTCGACCGTCAGTTTTAGATATAGCTCCATTAAAAAATGTCGTGCTTCCTGTGCGACTCATATCAGTCGTACACGAACTCGACTCGGATCATCGCCCGGTTCTATTACAGTTAGGACATAATTCTGACTTTAGCCCGACGCCGATCAGAGTGGCCGATTACGCGAAACTTAGCGAATATTTTAAAAATAGTCCGTCGCCCAACAGTTTAGATAGAATTCCGGACGTGTTGGTGTCTAAAGCCGACGCGGATTCGGCCATCGATTCCCTGGTTGATTATCTCCAGACCGCCGTCAGGGAGACCTCGAAAGAGGTACAAGCGGCGAACGAACGCCGTTTTATACTCCCTGATGACGTGAGAGCATTGATCACGGAAAAGAACGCCGCGACTCGTGCTCACGACGCTTACCCGACCGCTGAGAACCGCGAACGCTTACGTGTATTACGGACAGTAGTCAAGTCTCGTATTTCTGAGATCCGGGGTGACAGGTGGGACAGGTTTCTGGAGGATCTCCAGCCATCTCACCTGGCATTCTGGACTCTCTCGCGAAAGTTTAAGTCCGATACGGTCATTCCAATGCCCCCTCTCGACAGAGGCCCCGGGTTGCCTCCCGCGTTCGATAACACTGATAAAGCAGAATGTCTCGCCGCGAGTTTAAAAAAACAGTGTTCGCCAAACACTGATAATACTGACCCTTCCATCATAGAGTCCATCGAAACAACCGTAGAGCATACACTCGCGTCTCCTCCGGCGGATACCCTAACCCCGATATCGTTTGACGAAGTCTCGGCCGCCATCAAGCGTCTAAAACCTAGGAAGTCCCCAGGTCCCGATGGGATCAGGAACGAGGTTTTGAAGCTCCTTCCTGACCGCATCATAGCTCTATTGGTCTGCATCTTCAATGCGGCCATGTCCCAGGGTCATTTGCCAGCCGTCTGGAAGAGGGCCGTAGTGATAGGGATTCACAAGCCCGGCAAGAAAGCTACGCTTCCCGATAGCTATCGTCCGATCAGTTTATTAGATACCCTAGGTAAACTCTACGAGCGGCTCCTTCTGAACCGTCTCCAAGTTACGATTAACGACCATAGACTAATACCGGCCGAACAGTTTGGATTTCGCGCCAAACACTCTTGTCCGGATCAAGTACTCCGCCTCACGGAGTACATCCTTTCTAACTTCAATAAAGATCCGCATCCGGAGCCGGATCCGCCCGTGAAAAACACTAATCCGAAACGTACGATAGCAGTATTTTTCGACGTTGCCAAGGCCTTCGATAAGGTCTGGCACGAAGGGCTCATATACAAGTTAAATCAAGCCGGCATACCCGATAGGTTAGTTCACATCTTCCGCGATTATCTAGCCGATAGAACCTTCCTTTTTAGAGTAGACGGCGAACTCTCATCGCCTCGTCCGATACGCTCAGGTGTGCCGCAAGGCTCAATTCTCGCGCCCACCCTCTTCAACCTGTTCATCAGTGACCTACCTAAGCTCCCGGGAGTCGAGGTAGGTTGTTATGCTGATGATACAGTCATCTACGCCTCTGGCTGGCAGCCGAGTAAACTTAGAGATCGCATCGAAAAAGCCGTTAGCACACTCGGTGATTGGTTTCTTCGATGGCGTATAGGTATTAACCCCGACAAGAGTGCCGCGATACTCTTCGATCCCAGATATCGCGCGAACAAGTTAAAGCCCATAAGGCTATACGATTCCGAGATACCTTGGACCACCGAGGTCAAGTATCTCGGCGTCACTTTAGACCGTCATTTAACGTTTGATCGTCACATTAAGAGAGTGCGAGACAAAGCCGCTATGGTCTTGGGTCGCCTCCATTATTTACTCTGTCAGAAGAGCAAACTGTCCCTCAGACACAAGCTCACATTATATAAAGTCTGTATTCGTCCGGTAATGACGTATAGTTGTCCGGTTTTCGCCCACGCGAGGAATCTAGATACGCTTCAGGTTTTGCAGACCCGGGCTCTGCGTAAAATCACCGGTGCTCCTTGGTTCGTCCGGAGGGCGGATCTCCATGGGGACCTGGAGATTCCGTCCATCTGGGCGTATATTAAATCACTCACTACTAGTTATTTCGAGCGTGCCGCGATTCATCTCAGTCCGTTAGTGGTATCCGCCACGAATTACGAACCCGTGCCCAACGCCGGGCGTTATAAAAGACGTCCGCGACATATTTTTATCGACCCACCCGACGATATCACGTCAGCGAACGATCAGTACCAGCCTGTCCCACGTAACAGAGCGTGCTCACGCCCACGCCCGCGTAACCACAGATCGCGCCGCCGCGGTCTGGGGGTTAACTTCGCTCCCGCACACCCGATTAGGCCTCCCACGGCAGCGGCTCAAGCCTAGGTTCGATCCCTCGGTAGGGAGCCCTTGAGTGCGTTGCTTGCGCGATACGGTGACACACCCAAACATCACTGCTACAACACTACACGATCACCTCCACACACGTGCACGCCTACACGCTACACATCTTTGTGGAAGGGTTATTTTGTGAAAGATTTTTTCCCTTATCGAACTGAAAAACTCTCCAAATTTTTCGATAAAAATATATGGAGGGGCTGTCGGAGCGGATATGCTGGTACTCATATGCGTCTCGACAGCTCAAACATATATGAATAGTTAGCTAGGTTAGCTAAGATAGGTCGCGATTTTTGCATGCAACGGGCAACAGCCAAGCCGAGGTGTGCCGTGCACCCTTGAGCTGGTTGCCATTATAAAATCGGCTGATTGCCTTAAGCGCTCGCCTTAGTAGTCCGGTGAAGCTGTTAAGACCTTGCTAGGTCAATAGCGTAGTCAGTTCGAGAAAAAAAAAAAAAAAAAAAGCAAGATGGCGAATATTTAGCGAGCGCGGTGCATTTAAAATGCAACTTTTTAAAAGTAAATATTCAATTTGTATTTAACTTTTTTGTAATAACACCATAACAGCTTTAAATATGTGATAAAAAGCTATATATAATGTATTTGTTATATAAATAAATTTATTATTGCGATCATACACCAAATTTAAAGCATATCAACGCATAGAATATAGGTACATAAGTGTTACTGCCGACGCGAAACATAAATAAATAATCAAAAACTTGGCAACCATAATTTTGAGCTTTTTAATTCGGAACGGGGTAAATGATACACCTACAATCTCATCAGCGTGCTTATAGCAAAAAAAAAGAAGTAAGGCTTCAACTAATCTAGCCTCGCCTAATATATATCATCGTTAAGGCCCAAACCAGCTACGAGAACACGTATTTAAAGTAACCCGCCTAAAGATCCTTAAAGGCATATTTTCAATGTAGAAATAGTAGACAATAAGGTTACCATTAGAAAACTACGTGCTATATAATAGCTTCATTAAAATATTATACTATACCAAAAGTGCGATTACTGAGCTCTTGCAGAACTTATACGAGTACATCCAAAGAGTGAACTATAACATATTCTAATACTGTATAGATTTTAGTAATTATATAAAAACTTGACTGATGTGAAATAGTCATGTGATTTAAATGATAAAGACCTTAAAAACCTGGAACTGGCTCTCAAGTTCTACTGTCGGAACTCACTTATACGATACGTGCTTCGGGACAGACTTTCATACGTTTTAGAAAATGCTTTACAATTCAATACCTTGTCACACGAATATCAATGATACCATATGTGAATTGCTATGTTCCTAGGACTATCCATGGATTTGTGGAAACCAAAGGGAAAGAATATGAAGAGATATTTACCGTAGGGAATAATGAGAACCGACTTCTACTGTTCACGAACAAAGTTTTACACCCATTGGGAGATAAGCGAGTGTAATTGCTCGCACTTAGTTGATAACGCAGCAACTGCCCTTTCAACTGAGTCAAGTAGGAGCGTAAAAGTTATCATCGCATTCATTACGTTATGTATTTAACATTTGGAATTAATACTATTGGGTATAATTATTGGGTATATTAATAGTACTATTGGGTAAATAGTTTATATAAATAGGCAGATTAAGAACATCTTCCTCTTCTATTTCTTAAATGATTCCTTTTGTTTTTACTTAGTGGTCCACAAAATTTAGGGCAATTAATAAAAAAAATGGAAATAGATGTTTATAACAATAGGACTCATACTTCACGCTACTTTATGAATGTCAGTTGGTTTTTAGTTTTTGTTACGTTATATGAAAATGAAGAAAGAATGTGGCCGAGTAATGTGGTGCAGAGCAATACCACAAACGCAAACGCAACGCTTCATATATGAATTGTTAATAATTACCTCATTATGTTCAAATGAAACTACGCGTAACCATAAATTACGCCGCCGTGGTTTGTGATAAATTTCGCTCCCGCACATCAGATTAGGCCCCGTCGGCAGCAGCTTAAGCCTAGGTTCGTTCCCTTGGCGTGGAGCACTTGTGTACGTTGCTCGCGCGATACAGTGACACAAAATGTTACATCGCTGCGACAACATTACACATATCACCTCCACACACGTGCACATGCATATATCATATATGTATGAATACTTAGCTTAGCTTAGCTAAGATAGGTCGCGAATCGTATGTATCAGGTAACAGACCAAGCCAATGTGTGCCGTGCACCCTTGAGCTAGTTGTCAAATAAAATCGGCTGAGTGCCTTAAGCGCTCGCCTTGATAGTTCGATTAAGCTGTTAATACCTTGCAGGGTCAATAGCGCAGTCAGTTAAAAAAAAACTGTACGCCTCAAATAGAATATTAAAATTCATCTTTATTAAAATCAGCAAATCATTGTGGTCAAATACCATATACATGTAAATAAATACCAATACAGAAAATCACTTGGACTAAACACTTCTTCCACAGAGTAAGTATATAAATCATTTTGGGGCAGTAATTAAAAAAAATGTAGCTAACTAGTAAGATTGTAAGATAGTGAGATAAAACTATTGTATTAAGTTAAAAAAAATCGAGTATTTCAAACATACCACACTTGAAGACTCAATGAGAAAATTAGGTATACATTTCGTTCAAGATACAATTTTATGGACATTGATTTTAGTATAATGTATGCCATACGATGCATACAGGAGGTTCATTTTTTTTTAAATATTATTTTTCTCGATCTGGTATTTTGCAATTACTTGAAATTTAACATGGAATAGAAAATAAAAATCCATTGTAATATAATGTTTCCTTCGTATACATCACGAGCCAACCCATCCGGACTCCGCGACAATTCACATTTCCTTTCTATGCCATTATAACCCAAGGTTCATATCACATATAACAGGCTCCGAGTGAATTGAACATAACCGTAAATGATTCCGTATACTTATAGGTATTATAACTTATATTTACGAAAGTAATTACAAATAACAACAATAATAAACTCTGACAACCATTTAATTTGTATTTAAGGAATAGAAATCTCTCAAGTTGGACCAAATTATGTATAAACGCCAATCTTCATGAAGGTCGGTTGAGTAGAATCGGAGTTCATCGCTGACAAACATCATGACACTAATTTTTTATATGACTCGATAACGTGGGGAGATAATATGATGGACACCTACTCCTTTTGGGGAAAGACAAGTAATGTCAGACTTTTACTAACTAAACCATAATGGCTACGTTAATGGAGTGGGTAATTTGCAGAATTTCTTCATGTATAATTTAGCCAATATCCAATCTGTATTCATTATATTGATATACCCTCCCTATATTTATTTTTACTCAAAACGTGCTTTCTTCGTAGAGTGATGCTTAGTTTGTGAATGAAATGAAAAAAAGAACATTAATATATTCGTATATATTTTATAACCTACAAGGGCTGTATTATTCATGTCCATACCATGAGTTATCTGTGACTGAGAAAGCGCAATGAGTAAGTCTTGCACATTTTTTTTTGTCTTAGGTGGCAAACGAATAGGTTGGTCACCTGATGTTAAGTGATCACCGCCGTCCATAAACATTTGCAACCCCTAGAGGAGTCGCAAGTGCATTGCCAGCCTGTGTTTGGAGGAAGAGGAGGGAGAGGTGAGGGGAGGGGACGTCTTGCGGCGCTCTCCTAACCGAACGAAACGCAACAATGCAAGCACTGTTACTTCATGTTGATTTTCTCTGAGAGGGTGGTACTACCGTGGGCAAGCCGACCCATTCATGCTAAAACCAGTAACAGCTACAACCTACAAAATTCCACATTCCACAAACGGGCTCTATTCAGAAGTAGGACAGCTTCTGAATAATGCAATTTTTAGCTAAAATTCGAAAAAAATTACCAATCTGGATGCTCATGCATAGTAAATAATTTAAAAGTGTATTCAGATATTAGACCGAGGAAGGGTTTATATTAATAATTCGCTGAGAGGATCACCAAATAGGCACACGTTTAAAAAGAGATTTGTTGAAGCCCACGTTACTAGAGGTTCGGAAGCATCCACCGATAAGCCAAACGTGCGCGGCCGTATTCGCTAAAATATGGAGGTAGTAATAAATTTCCTAGAGAATTGTCGAGTATGAATTGGGGTTCGGCTGTTGAACCTTTTAGGGTTCCGTAACCGATGCCGTTGGAACGGGATTCTTGTGACTTCCTACGATTGTTGGGATTTCCTCCTATTTTTAGAGTGTCATAATCTATATATTTTACGTTTTCGAAGCTGACATCGTTCGTGTGTTCTGTAGTTTTCCTATTTCGGTAAAATGTTAGAGATATTTTTATTAGTATTGAGTTATAGTATTGAAGAATATGATCATCTTTATTAGAATAAATTGGTAGATATAATAAATAAATAATAATGCCTTATATTACGTGAAAAAAAGACAAAATTACTTGTTCTCAGTTAAGTGTTCACTTTAAACTTAATCTACTTTAGTTTCTAATTTTAATCTATACTGATATTATAAAGTTGGACGATTTGTTTGTTTGGATCAACCTGCTAATCTCAGATACTACTGATCAGATTTGAAAACACTTTTTAGTGTTAGATAGCTTACTTATCGAGGGAAGCTATAACCTATATATTATCACGCTAAAATCAATAGGAGCGGAGCACCAATGAAAAATGTTTGAAAATCAGGTTTTCCTTCCTTTATAGTGGTTCCGATGCCCGTTAGCGTAAGCTCAATCTAATCCACGTGGATGAAGTCGCGAATAGAAGCTAGTTGACATAAATATTTTTATTGTTTTTTTATTGTATGCTACAGAGGTTTTCCAATAGGTTAACTTTTCAATATGGTAGCGGATTATATTTCTAGAAACACTCCTCAGATGAACACCTTCAACGATCTCCAACATTACTTATTCTAGGCTTTTTGTATCCAAACACTACCATTCGTCTTGACTATGCCGTCTTGCCATCTCATTAGAGATCTACCTCTAGAGCGCTTATTCAGAAGGCCGGTCCATAACATCACTTTCTTCGTCTATCTCTCATACTGTAGATGCGCCACATATTCGGCCCACTTCTATTTAAGTTTCAGTGAGTATTTTTAAATTATCAGTCGCTGTAGTTGTTATGATTTTAGTATGATTTATTTTTTTATTATTGTTTATTTATAATATTATAGCATGTGGTAATCTCTATTATAGTTAAATCGCACGTATTTATATAATCACGATAAATAAATTTAACCGTTGACCAGCATGCCTAAATTACGAAAGTGACTGTAATCTATATGACCTCATAAAAATTTCCGTCCTAGGCTTATTACGTCTGCCGCCTCATTTAAAAATTTAAAGACATTCTGACTGACTCAATATTGGTAATGTATTCGGATTGCACGTTCATCAATGTATGTTCCAACCTCCACAGATCTAAAGCTTTTGGTGATAGAAAATGTCATGCTAAAAGTTGAAATATCTTTATAAAGTATCTATAAATGTATTCCGGCAATCATACGTCAAAGCCAATCTCTTTAGGTTTAGCATTTTCTCTCTTAGACCTCATCATCATTTAAGATCAGGTGCGATTATCATCAAGCTACAAAAAAGTTATCTTTACATGTATATAATTCTTATTCTTGTACGTATATTTGTCACTAAGTCCTCCTAAAAGGTTTGACGAATTTTGTGTTAAGAATCATGAAATTTTGCTAAACACTTTCTTCATATGAGATAGAAATTATTGGCATGATAGAAAGGTTTACTATAAAGTCATCTATAAAGAAATTAAATACAGTATAATATCAAAGAGGTCAATTGTAGAATATTCCATTGGGTATACAGATAACAAACTAAAAAGAGATTAAAGATTCCGCAAACAGAAAGCTTTTTTAACATTATGTTTGGAAGTGATACCTCTCTCCGTGCATCCACATCAACTATAAACGATTGTAAGGTTGAAATAAATGCATGTTGAAAAGATAAACCCAATCGAGTTTTTCCAATTCAGTAGTAATTTTGACATTCGTATCACCTTAGGAACGAATAAAGTATCTTTGATTTAAATCTAGCGGCGCGTATCAGCGTCGCGTACTAGTGCTGCACTACAGCACCGCTATGTTATAAGTATTGAAGACAAAAGATCTGTCAAACAGAGGCTTCATGCTAGTAATACACATAGACATATACCATCATTTTAGTTTGTCATAGTTTCGCTTTTCGAGAACAATGGATTTCCAGCTGCTTCAAGCTTCAATGTCGGTATAACAGCGGTGAATTCTGATAGTTTCTAGATCTCTCAATATTTAAAATTGTTTTTGAATCACACCTTGCATCAGGGATAGTATAGAAATTTTATTGTACTTTATTAAAAATGAAGACAGATGGACCACGCGGTACCCATGAAACGTTTACAAGATGATAAAATATTAATATAAACTATGCTTGGGAACAATACATCATGCTCATTATGACGATTTTTCTCAAGGCTTTGTAATCTTCGTAAATATAACACACGCACAATGCTTGGAATAAAGCAAGTAATAGTCAGTGTAAAATAAAATCAAGAAACCGCAAACATAAGAAACACTATACAATGTATTCCATCTCAGTCTTTCGCACGATAAATCCTGTAAAGGAGATCTTTTTCTCTATTTAATGTCGCTTTGTCGTTTTATCGAGTTACAAATCAGACGGTGTTATTGAAGTTTTTCTCTCCAAAAACAATTATAGGGATTTATATATTTTATCAAAGAATTAACTTATCAGTAATGTCATTCCAATTTCAACTTTAATCCTATTGAATTTGATTCTAGAATATCATGAGTTGATGTAAGTGGGTTTTGTTGAACTACCAGACTGTTTGTTCACGATAGAATGAATATAAAGTTAAAATACGCGATGGTAGAAACTACTAGGTAATTTGTAAAACCGACTCCATTAGTGCAGGGTCTGTTCGTGGTCTCATACTACAAAAGCAACCCTTTCTGGTATTAAATATTAAAACCGATGCTGTGAAATATAGAGATCCATTCTACAATATTAAATATTCGAAACACGTACATACGTACGGAACGTCAAAGTGCCGCGTGACGTCGGAATTTCATTTCAACTCATATTGAACATCTGCGACTTAGAAATAGCAGAAGTCGTACATTTTTCATCGTATATCGAAGAGATGTGATTCTGATTTCAATGTTTATGGGGAAAAAATCTCGTGGCGGGATTGACAATATTGACTGATTTTATAATGCCATGACTTACAGCGTCTGGCAAACGACTTTTGCTTTATGGTTGTTGTCTTACTTTAGATAGTGATTGATGTAAGTAAGGTTCAACTGCAAAGAAGTATAAAAGACGTCTATTTCTTTCATAAAACATCTGTATATATGCTGTTGTGTTTTAGTCTCATACCTCAGACCCTATTAATCCATAATCCCTCCCTTTAGTATATAATATATGAAAAAATACTCTGGGGGACTAAGAGTCAATGATACATTTATATGGTTTTCAAAATTTTTGTCTGTCTGTTATTTGCACGGGTTTCACGCAAAAACTGCTGGGCGATTATAGGGTGATTAATATATCACCGATTTTGATGTCTGGAACTAACCAACCTCTTTCTGTGAATCTGACCGAAGACCAAAGGCCTCTTCTATATTCAAAGTTACTAACTAAAATTATAACGTCGAATTGTAAACAACAAGTTGATAATTATTTCTCTAATTAAAAATAAACAATGAGTTGAAATCTTGCTAGATTTCATACAAACTAAGTCGCGGGTAACAGCTAGTCCAAAATAGAATAACCTCAATTACTTTTTATAAGGTTCGCTGTCTATCAGTGAAAGTCTCCTTAAAATCGGTTTAACCTTTTGGAGAAAGTGCTGTCGGCGAAGCCACGGTTAACAGCTAGTATAAACTAAAATTACCCAAATTACTTTTTATAAGGACAGCTATCTGCCAATGAAAGTCTCGTGAAGATTGGTCTAACCGTTTTAGAGATAGCACTGCGCGCGAAACCATGGTTTACTGCTAGTATAAAGTAAAATTGCGTAAATTATTTTTTTATAAGGTCAGCTATTTGACAGTGAAAGTCTCGTGACGATCTCTCTAACCGTTTTAGAGATAGTATTATGGATGGGGCCACGGTTAACAGCTAGTATAAACTAAAATTGCGTAAATTATTCTTTATAAGGTCCATTATTTGTTAGTGAAAGTCTTGTAAGGATCTCTCTAACCGCTTTGGAGATAGAAATAGGGGCGAAGCCACGGTTAAAGTTAGTCTAAATTAAAATAGATTAAATTACCTTTTATGATGTCCGCTATCTGTTGGTGAAATCACGTGAAAATTATTCTAACCATTTTGGAGATAGCATTGCAGACGAAGCTGCGATTACACCTAATCTAATCTAGACTAGCCTTTTTTTTAACATGGGAAAATCCCTTATCGATACCCACCCTCCCGGGGGAGAGTGTGGGTTATGTCCGACTCGCATGGACGAAAATCCCATGATGTACCGTCCGACCGTAATTGTTGGGGCGGCGAGGGATCGTACTTGCTATTCAACCTTGTAGAGCCGCCCCAACGGTCCGCCCGGCGGAAGGTGACCGTTGGGCTCCTACCTATAGAGACGTAGACTGGGAACACACCAGCTGCCTCTCCTCGTCCGTCGGACCTGTGCAATAGTAACCCGCTATAATTTCAGCTACCTGCCAGTGAAAATTTCCGTCAAAATCGGTCCAGTCGTTTCAGAGATTACCCGGAACAGACAGACAGGCCGACGAAAATTTGCATTTTTGTTATCAGATTCGTGTATACTTTTATCCCCAATCAGTGATTTTTTTACTTTGATACTACATACAGGCACTTCATTTTTATTATATGTATAGATTATTAATATTTCCTCTAACCTTTTTTTTCTAAATATTTCGTAAGCTGTTTAAGTTTTGTTGCATATTACAAAATAGTGTAGATTGTAGACGTAAGGAACATGGTGTATGATGAATAGAGATTCTTAAATAAATCTATATTCGACTCATCTATGGTATGGAAAAACCGAGTAATTCCTATTTTATTTAATCTAGTCTATTGATAATTATAAAGACACTCGTCATTTGTTACTAAGCAATAAAAAAATGTTGATAATCAGGAAGAAAAAAGACAAACAAATGATTTATTTATGGTTTTTTATTAAATATTAATGACAAGATAGCAATAAGTCAAGTTGTTTTAACCTTTATTTTTTTGGTAAAACGATATCGCATCGATTTTATTGTGAAACATAATAAAAGAAAAGCTAGTGTTAATAAACACAGTAATACTAAAAGTACAGGAATAAATATGTCCAACATTAAATATTCCGTCCAGGACATGTTTGCTGCGGGTGATCGCAGATGTCTCGCTCCGCCGTGCCGCAGTACGTACTCAGTCCACCACACGGCGCGCTCTAAAGGACGCTGTGGCTGATCATTTATTATTTCCTTAAAGCGTTTGATGTTTTCCTTGAAGCTTTAAGAATATTTTAAAATATTATTTATGATAATATAATCAAAGGTAACTTTAAATTAACTCAATGAATATAATATGCACATATTTCTAAACTAGTAAGCCTGTATACCCAGTTAATCATAATGCTTTATATTTGGATATATTTTGTATAGGCAATTTGTTGAGAAAAATGTCAAACGCATTAACGGAAAATATGTTAATTCCTCCTAAAAGAAATTTCTTTTTTTTTCTTTTACATCTTTTAGTTTTCGTATAATACTATATGGAGAGACTGGTAAATTTAAGAATTATTTTATTACTAATGTATCAAACTGCTTTTATACTATTTTAATTGATATTATAGAAAAATTAAGTTACCTCTTATTATTGATGACAGCGGTAACAGCAGAAACCAAATCTTTATCTGTCAAAGTGAGAGCATCTAATTGCATGCCAATACCAAACTGGACATATTTATTGGTATTAAACCACTGATCGCTTTGCATCGGTATTCCAACTAATGGCACGCCGGCGTCGATAGCTTCGTCTGTGGACTGCATACCTCCTTGAGTTATGAATACTTTTATATTTGGATGAGCTGAGTGAATATTAATAAAATAAATTTTATTACTATTATCCCACCTTTCTAATTAATAAAACATTTGGGAGAGCATTTATCTTTGGTTGTTTTAACAAAAATAACGATAATTATATAATATATTATAGCTACATCTCTGATGTCTTTATGTGAGTTAAGCTTTAAAAATAGTGATATTTTGGACAATGTCTTAAATTTGCGATATTCTCCTATTGCTGGAAATACATTAATGAAGTGAATTAATAGTACATAACGTTCTAATTTGATTGATATTTATTGTCTGTTATTACAAATCTGCTCGACATTATTATACTAAATTTATGGGCCAATTATTTTTGTTTAAAGTATCATATAATAGTGTTAAAAACAATGACAATTAATAAGGTCTGTTTATAATTCATTACAACATAATAATTGTATAATTTATCAGACTTACTAAGAAGATCTCTTTGCGGAAACCACGTCTGAATTTTAAGATTCTTCGGCATTTTCTCCAAGTGTCCAGTATATTTCCACAAAACATCATAGGGTAGCTGATCGAATGCATCAAGAAAAGCTTCTAACAAATATTTTTCTATGAGTTCGGTGCGAACATTAGTTCCAAAGCTAACATAAACCACACCTCTTTTTGAATTATCTAAAAATGTTTTTAAATCCTGAAATCGAATCTCTTAATGTTAATGTTGATATTATTTGCGACCCACATCGGCTTCGCATGGGTGTAATATTAACGTGATATAATAAGATTCTAAACAATTACCATCCTTTTTACACCTCTTTAATAATTACTGTCCATCAAATTCCTAAAATTTAAGATTAAGATTTTTCACGCAAACATCTTATTTGCTAAACGTAATTTTAAAAATCTAATATCTTTTAAAATATTTATTAAAATGATATACTGTATAGGGTAATTTTGATCGATATTAAGTTTACAATGTAACAAAAATATTTAATTACATAGACATCAATTCCATATTGTTTTAAATAGCGTCACAAATAATCCACTACTTATCTATAATTTACAAAAGATAAAAATGAATATATTCAATTTCTTTAGAAGATAAATACATATAAATGTTTGCAGGCATTGTTAGAATGTCGAACAAAGTGTAGCTAACGTTTTGAATGTTAGCTTAGTAAAATTACTGTTTACGAATTAATTTCGATATATTGACTATACTTTAGGTATTTAAATATAATATTTTTTATTACATATAATTATAAAATGTTCTAATGAACTAGGGATAGTGAAATCCGTATAAAAACATACGTCCCATGAATTAGCACCAAGACATAAAAATAGCATTTATGTATATAGAAAAAAGATTACGTATAAAAATTATCTAGTAATTGTCATTGAATTTTTATGATATATCTATTTTTTATGATATTCTCTTAATCAATATCATCTTTATCAGTATATTTCCTAATACGTCAAATAAAGATAAATATTAGTTTGAAAAACAAAATTATTTTCCAAATATTTTTCACACACAGAAAAACTACAATTTTCCAAGTAAAAAACATAGTACAAAAGCTATGTTCATTAAGTATACTTCTTTTGAAATATATTACCTATATTGTGTTGTTACAGAAATTTATTTTGTAAAAATAAGTTTATAGTAATTTCATCATTTATTGATTACTATATTAAAATCTCCACGTGCAGAATATATTTTGTGGTATGTTATAAAACATATATCATATGTATAATAAAGCCATTGTCACATATGTTTTTGAATACATTTTTAAACGCTCTATCAATATAAAATATGTTGTTTATACCACCAAAGTAATCAAGTATTATTCGAATATAGTTACAATGATAATAAATAAATTATTACCTGAGGTAATTCCCTCACTGGCTTCAAATGAATTCCACCTAAGAAAATAACTCCGGGTGGTACGGGACGATTATTCGCAAACAATGGATGAGAATTCAAAAACAGCATCACTACATTATCCTTTAGCTCCTGTACTGTAGGAGCATCGATACCAAAATTCTGTTTTATCAAGACATTTTCTAAATCTTCTATATCTTGAAACTTTTTCATTATTTTATATTCATTGTAACATTCTTTTAGAAGGTCCCAAGTTGAAAGATCTCTGAATTTGTTTCTAAGCAAATTTGGATACAGTATTGGATGTCTGCTCACCGCTCCTATAATCTCAAAATTCTCCGGTAAACCGTATAATGTTGATATTAATATTACGGGTGCATTAAAAATATAACTCGAAATTAAATGATAATTCATAAGTGCTTCCACCACAATCAAATCGAAATGTTGACTTTTATCTTCAACGATACTTTTGACTTGAGGACTTTTGAATATTTCTGCTATCAAAAATACTATACTTTCAAATGTACCAGCTTCGAATAATGTGTCTGTATTTCTAATCACACCACGTTGTGCAAGAGTGAGCAAAGGCTTTAATTTTATATCAAAAAGATCATTTAGAGTACTAACATCGATCTCTGTTAAATTTTGACCATGATTACCCTTTGTCTCAGTCGGGTTTAGTGTGATGACCACGAGATCATGTCCACGTTTCACTAGTTCTTCTACGTATGCATTAAACACAGCTTGATGACTTGTCGAAGGAAACGGAAATATTCCCAAGATTCTTGCCGAATTCGTTCCCGAAAAACACAACACAATAAACAAAAAACACAGCATTTTGTTCGCTATTTGAAACTTCAATAATCATATTACTTATGAAAATAGTTGACGTAACCTAGAATCAATGACCATGTAGTACGATTCCGTTATCTTATCTAGTATATAAACATATGTCTTATTGTTACTTTTGTGAATAATATCAATAATTTAATCAAATATTAACATCCGTATAATCTGTGTCAATTTTTTGCGCTGTTCTGAATACAGGCGTAAGATCTGGCCTACATATAATATTATCAAGAGTTTAACCGTCGGGTCAACGACCGAGTACTTGCGTGTCCATTTCACTTTCGAAGGTAGGATTTATTAACTTTAATAAAAATATAATCTACTTTTCGTCATTTTTTTTATAATCAGTGATTCAATAATAGTTATAAATTACCAAATTTGATACCTCCTCCGTGCAATGACCAGATAGCCGAGTACTGACTAAGGTCATTTATGTATGAAAGCCGGGTTTATAAACATTTAAGATATCTTCTATTAAAGTATTTAGCTAAGTTTGCTTTCGAATAGAAAATAAATAATATCGCTTCAAGTTATTTCTATTTGAATAACTCTTGAATTGGATATTTCCGAAAACCTCTTAAGTCAGATTGTTTACCAAACAGGATTTTTGAGTTCTTGTGTTTTTCTAAGATAGTTTTATATATCAAACAAAAATCATAGAAGTCACTGTAATGTAGATCTGTTTAACACAAGCTTACAGAAACTCAAATGCCTTCTTAATTCCATTTTTTTTTTATCTGTAATTTCCTTTTTTGTATCTATATTTTTTTAAAGCTACCTGCGGAAACTTGTAAATGGCCTTCATATGTTTATATATGTTATGTGACTATTTTTGGCTAGCTATAAGTTTTACTAAGAGTTAAAAAAAAAGTAGGTGGTAGAGCCCGGCTGAAGCTATTTTTAGTTTCAGCATGAATGGGTCGGCTCCTCCGGGGTAGTACCACCCCTCTCACAGATAACCGACGTGAAATAACAGTGATTGCATTGTTGTATTTCGTTCGGTCAGTGAGAGAGCCGGAGGCCCACGTCTCTTCCTCTTTCCAGCTTTCCCTTTCCTTTCCCTCCCCCTTCTCCCATATACAGGCTGGCAATGTACTTGCGACGTCCCTGATGTCGCTAGTGTCTATGGACGGTGGTGATCACTTAACATCACGTGACCCACCAGTTCGTTTGCTCCTTTGATATAAAAAAAAATCTAAAATAAAATATCAAAGGAACAGCATCGAGTCGAATATCCCATTTATTAGAGAAACCCCATAAGTTACTTACTAATTATGACATGGTTTTATTTAAAATTACTCAATATTCATTTTCCACTATAGTGAAAGGCAAGATGGGGTAGTGAGTACTAGTAAATACATTGGTGGCTTTGTATCACATTCTTTTATGCTGAGGAATGCATCTAGGGATGTTTTGTCACTGCCCACAAAGTCAGCCTGTTTCTAAAAGACGTTAAAAAAATAAGTGGTAGTGGTAGAGCCAATCTGAAGCTATTATTGTTTTCAGCACGAATGGGTCGGCTCGTCCGAGGAAGCACCACCCTCTCACACAAAACCGACGTGAAGTAACAGTGCTTGCATTGTTGCGTTTCGTTCGGTCAGTGAGAGAGCCGGAGACCCACCTACCCTCCCCTTCCCCTTCCTCCTTCCCCTCCTGCTCCTCCCCCACCCTCCTCCCAAATACAGGTTGGCAACGCACTTGTAACTCCCCTGGTGTTACAAGTATCTATGGACGGTGGTGATCACTTAACATCAGGTGACCCGTCTGTTCGTTTGCCTCCTATGATATAATAAAAAAAAATAAAAATAAAATAAACGTTAAAAGTTCAAGATTTAAAACAAACTTGAAACTTATCTTCCTCAAGAACGAAAAGTCAAAGTATTTTATGATAAAATATATGAATGGCTAGTCACAGATCGAGAAAACAATAAGAATGTTGGTTTCAATTTGCTAATTATTAATAGAGAAATTAAATAAAGAACAAAAAAAGAAAATTTTGTATGATATATGTACTTCTAATTGTTTTTTGTATAAAATAAGCCTTATAATGATAATAACCAGCGTGGTTAAGTGACAAAAATAGGGAATAAATAAATAAAAAAGCTGTGTGTGCGATTCACATACGATAGAAGTGAAACTTCAGTAAATCGAAAATAAAGATGAATGTATATAACAAGGGTAGAATAATTACAAAGTTTTCTGTTTTTAAATGAAAGTATTTTGATTAATTTTAAAAGATATTTAAATTGTATTTAATATATGTTACATAATTTATTGCTCAAGTTTCATATTTTCAGTTTCAACAAACGAAATCCATAGCATACGTAAAATACTATGTTATTCATGTCTATATATTAATCCATATCCAAATAAATTATTTTTAATTTAAGACTGTTTCAGTACCTCCAGATAACTTTTTAAATTATTAAAATCGGCCATTACATTCGAAAGATATTACGAGTTTTAAAATATTAATCTAAACAAAATATACGGGCACACAAAACGGAAACTTTGCACTATTAACGAAATACTGAAAAACATTTGCAACCCTATTTATGTAACAATAAGATTCAGATAGCTTCTATTTAATATTCTGTGACATTACAGATATGCGAAATAGACTCGTAGATAGAAATGTTTTGTCGTCAATATCCACCGGTTCTCGTCCGATCACCGAAGTTAAGCAACGTCGGGCGCGGTCAGTACTTGGATGGGTGACCGCCTTGGAATTGTTTTTATCGCAAATAACAATTAAATAACAGAGACGCGTAGATAGAAATGTTTTGTCGTGAATGTCCACCGGTTCTCGTTCAATCACCAAAGTTAAACAACGTCGGGCGCGATCAGTACTTGGATGAGTGACCATCTTGGGATTGTTTTTTCGCAAATAACAATTAATCTTTATATACACATTTCTTCTATACGTGTGTACTAAATGACTTGATCAATTTTGATGAATATTTGTGTGCGCGTTCTAGTGGAACATATAGTACATTATATTAACACTACATATTTTGTTTCAACACTCCTCACTGCTAAAGAACTGGGTTCACAAAAAAATTGAGCCGTCACCGAACGCCTGGTAGATTTGAACCATTAATGATAAATTACGTCACACACTAAGGGAGTGGGTGGGGTCCCAAATATTGTGACGTCAAATTTCCAAAGCTACGGGTTAAAACACCAACTTTGGGTTAAAACACCAACTTTGCGCTATTAACGAAGTACTCAAAAACATTTGCAACTCTATCTGTATTAGCATAAGATTCAAATTGTTTTGTCGGACACTCGTTCTACTAGTGTTACGGGGCACGCGCAAACGATCTAGCACCCTTTGAAATGGCGCCAAACACGCGCGCTTGCCCCTTTCAGTAATTTCTTTGTTACTATTTCACTAGACGATTGACTTTCGCGGATTAAACGACGGATTAAACATCCATAGGCGGAGGGTAAATCTGATTGTTGGCGTGGCGTCGCAAAAACGAATTTAGCACTATTAACGAAGAACTCAAAATCATTTGCAACTCTTATCTGTATAAACATAAGATTCAAATTGTTTTGTAGGCCACTCGTTCTTCTAGTATTACGCGGCGTACGCTGGTTACGTAGCGCCCTTTTATAAATTCCGCCAAATATACCGCGCCTGCGCCTGTTTGATTTTTTGTACTTAATAAACAAGAATATTTATATAACAAAATAAATAAACAGTCATTTCATGGAACAAATTTGTAATCCTATACCATTTATTATTTAACACAACGAGATATAAAAATACTTAGAAACACTGTTAAATAATAACACACCAACGCCGACTTCTTATTAAAAAGCTGTAATAAGCAGCCGCATACAATGTACAGTAGTATTAGCTCACGTACTTTTCACATATACTAACACACATTAAATGCTCAAATACAAGCAAGTATTAAACAGTGTGCAATATACATACACACCGACATTTGTTTTCTCGCTCTGGATCACTAATTTTTGTATTTGATTTGTGTCTCTCACCTGTCGTTTTTTCCGTTGCAACCGGTTTGAAATCACAACGATTCTAAAGAAGTTTCACTTCAATAATTATTATCATAATTTCATTGTTAAATATATTACACGTTAATAAATGCATTGTAGGTAAAGATAATAGATATTGATTAGTTAGTTTCTCTTAACTTTTGATTTTTTGGTGAAACGGATTAATACTGATCGTATGGAAACATACATTAAAAGAAAAATTAGAACTAATAAAGACAGTAACACAAAAAGTACAGGAACAAATATGTCCAACATTAAATATTCAGTCCAGGACATGTTTGCTGCGGGTGTTCGCAGATGTCTCGCTCCGCCGTGCCGCAGTACGTACTCAGTCCACCACACGGCGAGATCTAGCGGCCGCTGTGGCTGGTCGTTTATTATATCCTTCAAGCGTTTGATGTTTTCTTTGAAACTGATAGAAAATATTTAAATATTATTTTTGTTTTTAAATTATTATCACTAATCATTTAAATTTGCTAAAAGTTGTTTATCCAATTTATATTAATGTCTGTAAGGTTGGCATACAAAGATATGGTGTTATTTTTAATAGGCTGCCATGGCTTTAATTATGCAAAACTATTGCTCGTATTGCAAAATACTCCAGAACTATTGAAAAGAAGCCCAGAACTTCATACATCTATACGAAAATAGAAAGTTGATTTTTTGCATACTTATACGGTGTGATTTTCAATGGGCTGGCATGGCTTTAATTATGCAGAACTATTGCTCATATTGGAAAAAACTCGATAATTATTGTAAAGGTGTCCAGAGCTACTTACATCTATTCAAAAATCGAAAGTTATTTTTTTGCATATTTGTGATTTTCAACGGCCTGCCATGGCTTTAATTATGCAGAACTATTGCCCATATTGGAAAGAACTCCAGAACTCATACTTCATAACTACTTTGTCACTACCTTTGTATGCTGCGTGATGTTGGCACCCCATATGTTTTATGCCTTTATGGGGTCTTTAATATGCAGAACTATTTTTCTAAATTTCAGGAACTCCAGAACTATTGATTTGAATATCAGATCTCATCTTTGTTTCACGATTTCGATATCTTTGTATGCCAACTTCTCAGACTACTTATATTATACTAGGTGTGACTAGATGCAAATACATTTTTTTTTCTAATTCTGTGACAAACATAATATGCTGTACAGTACTCTGATGATGAGTATTACATTAAAAAATTCCATTTGTTCATCTAAATTTAACTAAAATAATATGTTTAATTTCAATGAAATGTAATCAATCCATTTAAAAATTAATAATACATCTAAATTATCGATTATAAAATATAAAATCGTAAAAAAGCTTTTAGTTTATTTATTAGATCATTCAATTTATATTAAGAGATAATAATTATTAAAAAAAAAATTGAGTAATCAACTCGTACATAACTGTGGTCATATTTAGTCAATTACAAGTTACTTGAGTTTGTTGAATTCAATTAAGATCTATTTTGATATAAATAGAAAATATGGTAATGCGGTTATGAATACGAGCAATATACAAAAAACATTCTAATTACCAGTATAAAGAATTTGTATATATGTTAAATCTAATATACATTTCGTGTCACAGTGTTTGTGGCTAAACTCGCCCGAAACAGCTCGACTAATTCTTATAAAATTTTAAACGTATATTTAGTAGGTATAAAATATGTCCTAACGTATATTTAACTTATCCAATTTTTTTTTTCGTATTTTTTATTCGCCATCAAAATATATAACCCCAAATTTTAATCCGCCTAACTCCATCCTCTCATTTTTTATTCGCGATTTTACTGTTTTTGTATGAACAATATTCAAATGATTCAACAGTCGTTTGTATTTCAAACAAATTGAAATTATTTATGTTGCTGAATGACAGATGGCGCTTCGTCCACCTCATCAAATTTTTTCCCACACGTAAGTCTCCAAGTGAGGCCCTGACTTTTTTGGTTTCATAATTGGAAACGGTGGGAGTCGCAGTAATGGAGTTCTAAGTTTATTAAGATTTAGCAATACATTTGAAACCGGTAGGTACCCTATATCACGCAGACAAAGTTGCACGAGTCAGCTAGTTTTATAATAAAATAGAACATTTACCGTTTATCATTGATGACAGTAGCAATGGCAGAACTCAAATCTTTAGCAGTCAGAGTAAGAACATCTAATTGCACGCCGATATCAAGTTGTACATATTTATTTGTGTTAAACCACTGGTCACCAACCATCGGTATTCCAACCAATGGTACGCCAGAGTCGATGGCTTCGTCGGTAGACTGCATACCCCCTTGCGTTACGAAGACTTTTACATTCGGATGAGCTGAAATATCATTAATAATAGAATAATTCTGTATGTCCCTGTGTATAAAAGTTGTGTCCTTTAGGCTCAATTCACACTATGATGCTGTTTACTGTTAAATCTCAGTACAGACTTGGTCTGAACAAATTTCGCTGTCTACACATAAACATACGGTTTGATCTCAGTCCCATTAAATCTAGCTGTATCTTCACTACTAGTTCCAGTAGGCTCAAAATAATCAGATAAATTTTTCATAATTCTAATTTACTGAAAGTGTAAAACAGTCAAGTATTTTTTTTAATGCTCACGAATTTCACCATATACAATATTTCTCGGAAAAAACGCTTGTAGGAAAGTTGGCAAAAGTAATTATAGTGTGATTATTTATAATCAAATGTTATATTTTACACATAAAGTTATTATATTTTTCAGAAATCCACGATTTATTACTAGTCACGACTAGAAGAAAAGTGTAACGTCTCTCTGCACAACCGAAGAAAGACTGGAGTTGAAACAAAAACGTATTCACACTGAATGAATTGAGCGTTAAAGTACTCACCAAGCAAATCTCTTTGCGGGAACCACTTCTGTATTTTAAGATTCTTTGACATTTTCTCTAAATTTCCCTCGTATTTCCACAGAATATCATATGGTAGTTCTTCGAATCCATCAAGAAAAGCTTGTAGCAAATCTGCATCCATGAGTTCGGGGCGAACATTACTTCCAAAACTAACATAAACTACACCTCTTTTTGAATTATCTAAATATATTTGTAAATCCTGAAATTTAAATTACATAATTATAAAACCCTTTTTTTTCTTTTTTTGCAGAGTCTTGGTCCGCATCCTTTATCTGTTGGTATTAATTTTACTAGTCTAGTTGTCTTGTTTTTGTAGGTAACTGTTTGCTTTTTGAAGGATTACATTTTTTCTTAGCTAACCTTCACTTATAAATTTTCAATATAAATTCTTGTTATAAATGTCCTAGATATATCTTCATTAAGCAAGATGAATATCTAAGCTGAATTTCAAAATTTTCTAACATCGATAATATATAGTAATATTATAGGTAGTTAGTATTAATTGTGGAAAAGATAGCTATTGAGAATAAATGAAATCGAAAAAAAAACAGAGAATCAAATTGTATAAATATTTTTAAAAACTCATGGTTTAATTTAAAATTATTTGAAATATTTTTTATTTGTTTACTCTTATATAAAGGTTATATAAAAGTAAAGGCTAAAAAGATCCATTTTGGACCATAATTATACATTGACTGTAACCTATATATTTATTTCACAACGGTAAAGCTGTCATTCAATCAAGCTAAGTTACATTAGATAACAAAATTTAATAGAATTGAATCTACATATTATTAAAACAACGTTACAAAATACAGAATCTATAATTACCTCGGGTAATTTCTTCACTGGTTTCAAATGGAGTGCACCTAAGAAAACAACTCCTGGCGGTACAGGACGATTATCAGCAAATATTGGATGAGAATTTAAGAACAACATCGCTACGTTATCCTTCAGCTGATGTAGTGTTGGAACCTCTGGACCAAAATTTTGTCTGAGCAACGCATTTTCAAACTCTTCGACATCTTGAACTTTTTTCATTATTTTATATTCATTATAACATTCTCTTATAGTCTCCCAAAATGTGAGATCCTTGAATTTGCTTCTCAATAAATTTGGATATAGTATCGGATGCCTACTAACGGCTCCCATAATCTCGAAACTTTCTGCGGAACCGTATAGAGATGACACGAGTATTATTGGAGCATTAAAAATTTTACCCGTTATCAAATGGTAATTCATTAGCGCTTCTAGGACAATCAAATCGAAATGTTGATTCTTATCTTCAATAATACTTTTGACTTGAGGATGTTTAAATATTTCAGCTATATATACGGCTAAATCTTCGTATAAATTAGCTCCCAATAGAGTATCGGCATCTCTAACAACACCACGCTGTGCAACATTATGCGTAGGATTGGATTTGACGTCGAAAACCACATTAAGGTTACTGATATCAATCTGTTAAATTTTGAATAACATTTTCCTTGGAATGTACTGGGCTAGGTGTAACAACTACAAGATCATGTCCATGCTTTACTAGTTCTTGTACGTATGCATTAAATACGGCTTGATGACTTACACCTGGGAAGGGAAATATCCCCAAAATCCTCGCAGAATTCGTTCCAGAAAAACACACCATGAATAACATAAAGCACAACATTTCGTTTGCAGTTTTTAATTTTCAGGACAACATTAATTCAAAAAACAACTTAGTACAAAAAACCGGGAGCAATGACCATGTAGTGACACGTTGTTACTAAATAAACAAATGATTAGTGAGTACATTGTATCGCTTCATATGTTTATATGTAGCACCTTTATCATTGCGCAATATTTATATTGGGTAATTTCAAAATGTTGTGTATAAATAAAATATTATGAAACTTCCTTGGGTAGTAAGTACAATAACAACTTTTTCAGCAATATAATCGACTTTTATTCCCTGAAGTCTTTTATTAACGTGGTAAAAATAAATAGGTTGTATGTCCCTATTACGTTATTTCTTAAAATTAATTTTCACAAAACTTTCACGTGTTTCTTTCACCTTACCGAGTGTGTTTTTTTCATTAAAATTTTAAACAATTCACACGAAAACGCAATAATCATCTATCACGAATTGTGTTGATAAATGTCAGCCAATAAACGCAAGGGTTAAGACACGATGTATGCGCTTATTATGTAGATGATTCCAAAACATTGTTATTATTAGATTGTATGAAAATTTATTTACACGTAGGTTTTTATACATTTCGACTTTTTTTAAATATTTTCATTCATTAACACATGATTGGTTAATTAAAGGCAACAGGTTGATATATTTTATAGGTTATAACATTTTTAAAGTGGTCACATTATTACGAATAAATACAAGATCGGTCTATTTGGTTCGGTAATTGTACAATAGATGGCACTGTTTATTTGTTTAAACATATTCTTTGTAACCAAAAAAAAGTCATGGCAGTCACGTTTTTATCTTGCTTGTGAGTATTTATACAATCACTGTGTTGTTATGATTAGTGTATAGTATTACAATACTATCAAACACTTTCTATTGTCACTGGAATTGCCGCGACAAAGTTCACGCGTCGGTACAATGTTCGGCGAGATGACGTCACAGACGTCGTGAGGCGACTACGATATGTATACTTATGAAATGTTGCTTAATTCGCTTCCGATAATGGTCTTGTTCGCGTAATTGACCTTCTTTTAATGTGTTGTTACTACGGGTCATAAATATATTGTATCGATTTGTAGCTCCAACACATACACATTTACACGGGTATATTCAAAACGTATTTATGAAGTAATGCCATAAAATATTTTAATATGTTTTATTTAGATCCGTTTTGTTTATATTTAGTTCACAGCTCAGCTACTTGTAGCAACTTCAGAGTAAATTGAAAGTGTTCCACGATACCTATGCGTTTAAACCCAATTTAATCACAATTCACAATAGTAGTTTTTTTAATATATTTTTTTGGGTAGGAGAAATTATGCACCATAAAATTTTCGGTTCGTTATGTTGGTCAGGAATGGGGCTTAATGTTTTGCATACAGTCAATCTTTTTGACCGCTCTGAATATAGCAGTAAGTACCGGCTCGCGTGTAACATGGTTAAGGATTTAATACAAAACCGAGTTGAAATATTATAACAGATATTGCATATTATTTATCCTTCCTTTTTCTTACTGTTACAAAATCCATACATAAAAATGCGACGAAAAAAAATTGTATCTCATATTATGATCGAATTTCGGTTACCGTAAAACAAGCGATTTTATATAGATTTGCAACTCTGTTGTTTCCAAGATATTTGTATACTATTTTAGGATTTATATCCTAAGTATTTATTCAATAACTGTGTAAATTTAATCTTCATTATTTTATTATTTCTGGTATAGCGAAAATGCTCGTTCTTATTTTGTCTTTTGATAATTTCGACGAAAACGTAATTAAATAAGATCTTGAAAATAATAAACAAGAGCTGTTATTATGTGTTTCATTAAGCCCAAATTTATATGAAATGAGGTGTCAATACATATTGAAGTTCTATAGGTACACTATAGGTATATGTGAGCTCAGTACAGCAAGAGAGATTGCGCATAGTTGATTGCGCATAGCATCACGTCCATCACGTCGCCACGTCTCACACACTCACCATGTCAACAATCAGGCTTAGAGCCTGTCCAGATGAGGTTTTTTACGCGCGAGTCGACTCGCACGTAGACACTAGCGCGTTTCCGAGATACTAGAGCTACATATATCTACTCCAAATGGTGCACCCGCACGGTGAATCCATGGTATGGTAAGTAGTACTTTTTTTTTTTTTCTCGAACTGACTACGCTATTGACCTAGCAAGGTCTTAACAGCTTCACCGGACTACAAAGGTAAGTAGTACGTTTCGTCTCTCTTTTATAAATAAATGCGCCGTGTGGTGGACAGAGCACGTGCTGCGACACGGCGGAGCGAAACATCTGCGATCGCCCGCAGCAAACATGTCCTGGACGGAATACCGTGAAATTGATATAGTTGCAGTTTTATTACTTGGATTGATGCTTACGATATTATTTATATGTTTTATTATACACTTCTTGTAGAATTTTAGCCAGAGTTTAACAACAACCACGAAGTTTAAGAAACTATAAACATATGAACGTGACAGATTTTAAATTATTATTTTTGTATATAAGTTTACTATATTTTTATTGCATTCAATTTTAATATAGCTATTCTTAAGTGTATAAAGTTTATGTAATAGTTTTTTTTTTTTTATTTAAATGAATTGTAAAGATAATTAATTAACCGGTTTCGTTTCCAAGACGGGACCTATAAATGTTTCGCTTTTATTTTACTAAAGATTAATTTCGTTTATAAATGGTTATTGTTATATATTTATAATTAAATATAGTTTGAAAATATAAATAAAAGTATGTAAAAAGTAAATCGGCTTCTTTTATCTTTGTTTTTTATCACTTACAATTTTTTTAATAACAAGAAACAACGAAAATTCACTGAACTCCTCCTAAATTTTGTTTGCATATTTTAGTAGATCCGAGAATAGTTTAGATTTATAATTGGACCCGGTAAGTGGCACTGCGGTTGAATTTTTTTTATTTTATCATCAAGGCATGACAACGTCCCCCGGGCCTGTTAGTATCCTATAAAATATAAATACATAAATAAAGGTAAGTTTAGGACTCATTGAATACACAGAATCAGTATATAGGATCTCCGTTAGTTAAAGTTTCGATAAACTATAAGTATATATGATTATTTGTAAATACCATTGCTTGTATGTTTCTCACTGAATGTGATCAGTTGACCAGCTAATCTGATTTTAACAAAACGTTGTCCGAAGTTGCAAGGTTTTTTTTAGCTACAAAGCGCTTTTATAACAGTTTTCAGCTTTGAAATTGTAGTATGTTATCAGGTTGTATACGACATAGTCGATGCAGTCAGGATGCCAATAAATACTAAGTAATTACTTCCACTCTTCATTTGCCCAGAGTTACGCCTTACAGTACTTTTTACAAAAGAATGCATAGATAACACTGAAATCTTGCCTTTTATAGGCCGAACTATATAATTTATAAGACGAACTATATAACTCAAAGCAATTACCATTTTCTTATAATTCTGCTATATGTTTTAAGTGACACAAAGATAATAATTAATGAACAAATTAATATTATTTACGTACATCAATTCTATATAAAATCATTGTTATATCATTGTTATTTATGTATCTAAAATATGTGTATGTGTGTAGAGTAGAGACATCTAGCCCTTTATAGGTCAAACTATTGAAGTCAAAGCAATTACTATTATTATCAACTAATGTTGTGCAAGTAATAAATGAACAATATCAATTCCTATTGAAATGTCTCATTGAAATCTATATAATTATAATAATTCTCATTTATGTATCTTTAATAAAATGGCGTTAGTGTTAATGTGTCTCTCTTATATGTTGCCGCTTGGCGCTAGTATCAATGCGTATCTCTAATATGTAGCGCTGGTATCTCGGAGTCTTGAATGACGAGCGGTACCGGAAGTGGGTAGCTAACAAGTATTTAATCTAGCATGCCGTTTACGAGTGTAAGACGTGTGATGCTTGAGTTTATATGTATAAAAAATGGAATGACTCGACATTTATGTCTTCGCGCTTGCTTTATAATTAACGAACATGATATTTATTATTAATATAATATTAGTATAAATGCCGTTTACGAGTGTAAGACGTGTGAATCTTGGATTTATATACACACATATATAAAGTAGAATGACTCGACAGAAATCTCTCTTGCTTTAAAATTAAAGAACGTGATATTTATTTACTTGATTATATGTTTTTTTTTTAATGTAGCCGGGTGTTGTAATAGATAAGCTGGGTAATATTCCAAGGTATTTCTATTAAAACAGTTTTTATTATTTAAGTATGAAAACGTTACTGCATAGTACCTAATTGTAAATACAATCCAATTCAAACACAACGGTATACTCCGAAAGATTTATAGGTATTCGCGCAGATGTATATGAACCGGCTGATTATGTAACGCAATGTGCCAGTGTTGCACTGGTCTTGGTAGATTAATGGAATGAGTTGGTGAGACAAGTGGACCGACTGTCTTTAGCCTGCTTATTTGCGCAGTGATTTATCGAGTACTATTCAGAGTAGAGATATTGACATTGGTCCAAAAAAATAGTGACATTAGTATAAAGAAAAATGCGAATAATACAATCACACAGTTATGTTTACTGTACATTAAGGTACATGAGATTTCATGATATTAAAAAATGCTAAAACTTTTACAAAAACGTAATTATAGATTGTTACAGGAAAATAATTACAAAAGTAAAATAATATCCAAGTATACTCTTTTTATAAATATAACATGCACGAGGTTTTTGTAGGAAAATGTATGTTAACATAGCAAAAAAACTGACTTGACCGCATGATATCAAATTGAATAGAATAATTTTGTATCATATAAAACATATTTCTGCTCAGATATTTCAGTAGCATTTGGTACGTCGAGAGGCTCTGCCAAATTATATATAATGTTGGTTTTGTTATCATACGTTTTCTTCGTTAGTTTATTTTCACCAAGCGAACCATCGAAAATATTAGCAGTATTCCCAACACCTTCGATAAGCCATCAAGTGGTATTCCGGCCTTTGGTTAATGAGCTAGTGAAACGTGGCCACGAAGTTACAGTTATAACAACAGATCCAGAATTCCCTAAAGGACAAGCTCCAGAAAACCTAACAGAGATCGACGTGCATGATATATCCTACACGATATGGAGAGAACATTTTTTGACGACGAGTATGGGAAAAAGTGATGACTTGTTTATCCAAACAAAAGTACTAATGGAACTGATGTTCAAAATGTTCGAACAACAATTATTGTCTTCCGAAATCCAAAAGATTATTAATGATAAAAGTTTGAAATTCGATTTGTTACTTATAGAGGCATTTGTTCGACCCGCGTTAGTGTTCTCTCATATATTCAAAGCTCCTGTGATAGCGATTAATTCTTTCGGTGCAATTTTCGGAGCGTTAGAAATGATGGGGGCGTCGAGCCATCCCCTTCTTTACCCATTACCGGTTCGACAGAAGCTTTGCAACCTTACACTATGGGACAAAATTACGGAACTGTATAATCATTACTTGTTGGAAAAGACATTTTGGGATAGTGAGAAATATGCTACAAAGAGGCTGAGAAAACATTTTGGTGTATCTACGCCTTCGATACATGAACTGAGTAAGAATGTGGACATGCTATTTTTAAATGTGCATCCAATTTGGGAAAATAACCGATCAGTACCACCGAGTATTCTGTATATTGGAGGCATACATAATAAGCCCGAAAAGGACTTGCCTAAGGTAAATAGTTTTGAGATATTTAATTTTATTTTCAAATGATAATGACTTAGCTTGTCAAGTAAGAATATTCTATTAAAATTTCTTTTTAGCTATACATCCAGGTGCTTTGGTATGTATATTGTAATCTATCTCAGTACCTAAAATGTTATCAGCAAATCCTTTAAACTGATAATATGATTATACTATTTTTCTGTGTGCATTTAAGGATCTGAAGTCTTATCTGGATTCATCAAAAAACGGAGTTATTTACATTAGTTTTGGTACAAACGTATTGCCATCATTACTCTCTCCGGCGAGGATACAAATTCTGGTAACAGTTTGCTCTCAATTACCTTATAACATTTTATGGAAATGGGATAAGGATAAATTACCGGGACAAACTGAGAATATTAGAATTGAAAAATGGTTACCACAGTCGGACTTACTTAGTAAGTAATAAAAACAAAGAGAAAAACAAAATCAACATAAACATCATATTCTTGTAGCTCTTCGAAATCAAACAGAAGTTGTAAGCTCCCTTATATAGTGCTCTATTCACAGAAAAATTTAACTACCCGTTGCATATGGCAATTTCGTTAGAAATGGCCACTGAGTCAAACATTTTTATTAAATTTATTAAGTTTCCATATTATATTTTAATATTCATTATTTATGTTTCACAACCTGTTCTTTATTTTATTTTTTCAATAGGGTAATTTTAGTTTTCATAATTGAATTCATTTGAACTTTTTCGTTTATTCTTTTATATATAGTTTTTTTTTAATCCATTGTTTCTATATATTTAAACAATTATTATTTCCTTATTATTATTATAATTAGTGTAAGTTAAGTTTCTATGTGATAAAGCGTTTTAGGTCTTCAGTTTAGTTTATTTTTTTTTATTATTGCTATTGTATTATTATTTTTGATTGTCGACTGTTGCTTTATCCATGTGTAAATAAATAAATAAACGTAATAGGCTATCCGTTAACTTTTTGAATACTCTAAATACTATGTAGTTTAATTATAGCAAAATTATATTAATTAAATAATCAGTTGAAAAAGTCACATACAACATCAAGTCCAAATTAAAATTGTATGTTAACTTAATAATATGACAAAAAGATCACACAAATCTAAAATAATTCCAATGAAATTCAATAAATACTTGTAGTTTTCTTACTGTGATCACCCTAATGTTATTTATACACAAGATTTACTGGAAATACAACGATATTTTTTTTATTTCTGTTCATAGGACATCCTAATATCAAACTGTTCATAACCCAAGGTGGACTACAATCTACTAATGAAGCTATAAATGCAGGAGTACCACTTATTGGTATACCCTTTCTAGGCGACCAGTGGTATAACATTGAACACTATGTTCTCTTCAATATTGGATTAAGGCTTGATATGGAGACGCTTACAGAAGAGAAATTTATGAATGCTACAAATACTGTTATTAACGATAAAAGGTGACTTTATTTTAAGTAGTCAATGATTTGATTTTTGTACAAGGCTTACATTACAGTTCCATAATCATTTTATTGTTCCCGCCCTTGGCACACACCAATACATTGCACAGTATCTCGTGGTCCATTCTCACTAAACCCACTTTACTTATAATTCTATATTTCTTATAAATATAGCGAATGTAATAGAACCATTACAACTCACCTGTGTTAGTATATTACAAGAAGTAAAGAAAAATCTAAATTAGCATGCCAGAGATGAGTGGATAGTTTAAAACAAATAGTTTATTGAGCTTCACTGTATTTCGTATCAAAATGAACATTTTATTTCATAGCTGGTTTTGCTTTATAAATCCCCAAATTGTTTTTAAAATTTTGGCTCACCAGTTTCTGTTATAAATATGGACGTCTTATATAATATAGTATGTTTAATATAATATTCAAAGTGGAATAATTATTTATATTTATTTAAGCTGCCAAAAAATGAATTCATATAAAATTAAGACTCAATACACATGAATTAAATATGTATAGTGAGTGTATTCATGAATAATGTAATCTAATGATGTAAAACTCTACCTATTTCAAACAAAAAAAATTAATATCTAGTTACTAATAGATCCTGAAATAATATTTTTAAACATAATTTTAAATTACAGTTATCGTGATAATATTTTGAACTTGCGATCCCTAATGAACGACCAGCCTCAGCGTCCGTTAGAGCGCGCCGTGTGGTGGACAGAGCACGTGCTGCGACACGGTGGAGCAAAACATCTGCGATCACCCGCAGCCAACATGTCCTGGACGGAATACTTTGAACTAGAAATAGTTGCAGTATTATTCCTTGGATTGATGTTTGTGATATGGTTTATGTATTTTACTATGTACTTCTTGTGGAGCTTTGGTCAGAGTTTAACAACAACCGTGAAGTTCAAGCAACTGTAAACACACGAGTGTAAACCGAATTTAAAATATATTTTTTGTACAGAAGTTTACATATACCTATTACTCATTGTTACTAAAACGCTATGCAATCAAAATGATTCGTTTTTATTTTAGCGAAAAAAATAAACTTAGTTTATAGCTGTTAATGTTATGTATGTATGATTACATATTGGTGGGGTGGTAGGGTTTTACAGCCCGACCGGGTCGCAACCACCATGTATATGGCGAAAAAGCCCGTAATAGTGATTCGCTTCCGATGGGTCGCGTTTCGGGATCAGCCTGTGCATATTCAGCTTTTTGCAGGCCGGCATGATAGTGGCGACTGGCTATGGATAGTGTGTCAATCGGTGGTCGCTATTATTTTTGGATTACACTGTGCTTACCACCAGGCATAGTGCAGTCATTTTGCCGTGCTAAAATAATAAAAAATATATATATAATTTGAAAACTTTAAATAAATCAGCCTCTTTTATCTTTATTTTTATTACTTGCTAATAATTTAATACCAATGCGAGAAAGAATATAATATATTCTATACTAGGTTTTCAAATAAGCCCTCTAGTACATAGTATGTATTTGTGAATAGCAAGACAATAGTAAAAATTAGTTCACATATCTTTCAAAAATGCAAATTCAAATTTTATATTTCAAACTTAAGGCTGAACTAGATCTAAAATAAAAATTAATATATTTACTTGAAATTTAATGTAACAATTGTATATGAAACAAAATCATGTCTAATTTTGTATGCATTAATGTACAAAAACTATTTGTGACTTATTTAAAGCACAGATTTAATTTATATAACCTCTTCTGATTTCGGTCCCGAGAAACTATATTAGGTGAATGTTTAGACAATAGCAATATTTATGGAGGACACTTTGTACTCGATTATCATTCTAAATCAATTAAAGATAGGTATTTAATATTTGAATTAATTATCTAGAAACATACAAAAATATATATATTTAATCCTACACGTCTATGTTTTTTTGTCCCTCCAATCCTCGGACGTTGATCCCAGACTTTATTAATCCAAACTGCTATTCTTCCCTGTTATACAATTACTATTTGCGGTCCTGCTTCATATTATTACTCTATCGTTTCATCGTGTACATTTTCCTTGCATGCTTACAGAATTAAATTTATTCTGATAATTTTCTACTAGGATTTATTAAGTTAATTTTATTTAACTTAACAAACTTTACCTGATGTTCTCTTTGTTGTCTATTAGTACTTATTTTGATATCATTATTTTATGGGTTAAATGTGACTATACGTACTGTCCTAGAATACTGCGAGTGTCAGAGCTTTCACCTAGTATATATGATTATATTATTATAAAATAATATTGAGGAGCGCATATATCTTTCTGCAAATGAGCTCCTCTAATTTTAATGAAACTTAGTTCAAAGTTACGAGGTTTTTCAGGATAATATATAAGCTACAAAGTGGTTTTCAGCTTTGAGATTATAGTATTTTAACTAACATGCCGTTTACACGTGTGAGGCTCGTGAAGGTTGGCTGTATGTATGCACAAAAAATAGAATGAGTCGACAAAAATCTTGTTTGATGTAGAATTTAAGAACGTGATGTTTTCTTAATGGTATGAGTTTTTTTTTCGATAATGATGCCGGATGTTGTAATAGATAAGCTGCATAATATTTCAAGGTTTTTCTGTTTATACAATGCTTTAAGTATAAAAATTATTTGAGTATAAAAGGTTACTACTTAATACCTGATAATAAATTCTCTCCAATCCAAACACAACGAAGATCTCCGAGCGATTTATAGGCATTTACGCGGGTGGATATACACTGATACAGCTTATTATTACCAATTCAGAGTTACAGTGACGAATTTTCATGTGTATGGTGATGACAAATCAATCGAGTACAAACAACGTCTTGACCTACTTTTTGTAATAAAACGTAAAATATTAAATTTGGACATTGTGTTATTGTTTCTGTCTTCGTATTTATTAACCTAATATCGCAAAATTCTAACTATTCTTATAAATGCGAATGTCACTTGTTTGTTTGTTACGCTTTTGACTACTTGGCCGATTATTATGAAATTATGCATACACGTAGTAAAAAAATATCTATATTCTATACTATTAATATTATACAGACGTAAAGTATGTGAGTTTATGACGTTATAGGAAGTAATCTTAAGAAATACTGGACAGATTTGAAACTTTTTTTTTTTTTCGAAATGTCTACGCTATTAACCCAGCAAGGTTTTAACAGCTTCACCGGACTACAAGATTTGAAACATTATTTCAGTGTTGTATAGCTTATTTATCGAGGAAGGCTATAGGCTATTATATATCATCACGCTAAGACCGATTTCGGAGCTCCATTGAAAAATATTTCAAAATCGGGTTGCTATTTTCCTTTTAAAAGCTTCCTCAGCGTGTTGGTTAGTTAAATAATGGTTATTGGTCATATTATCAAAAAGAATTATGAATTCTTATCAATATATAATGATATAATAAATGAGCTACAGCAATGCGTAGCCGGGTCAGCTAGTATCAGTGGTCGTTTTTCAGGTCACACAGCAGGTTCGATCCCTGGCTGCCCCTACAATGCAGCGTACGGTGCATCGTGGGGTTTTAGTCCGTGCGAGTCGAACATAACCCACTCTCTCCCTCGGAAGGATAGCGTATCCATAAAAGATTTCTTCAAGTTAATAAAAATAAGGGTAAGATAGTATAGAATACATTTCATTCGGATAAAAAGTACTGTAAGTGTATCTCAGTAATTCCTACATATATGCATAGTTAACTCAGTTTAGCTTAATTAGATGCGCGGTATTGTGTAACAAAACAAAATTCTAAGCCGAGGTGTGCCATACACCGTTAAGCTGGTTGTCAAATAAAATAGGCTGAGTACGGTGAAGATATAAAAGACTGTCAAGCCAATAGAGTAGAGAGTTAAAAAAAAAAACGCAGTGGATTCTTATTTGATTCGTTCGGCTATTTATATGTTTCGATAATTCGTAACTATATCCAGTGTTGCACACTCGTTTGATCTTGGTAGATTGTTAGATTAAATTATAAATAAGATAAATGGACAGACTGTCTTTGGCTGGTCTTTTTGTACTGTAATCTAACCAGTACTAATGAGCCTAGAGATATTGATATTGTTCCCAAAGTATATAAGTCCCAATGTAAGTTCCCAAGTATAAATAAAATGCGTATATAAAAATCATAACAGCTATGCTTAAGGCTCATCAAGGGAGGATATGTAGTTTCATAGTATTCAAAAATACAAAGACTTTTACAAAATGTTATTACAGATTGCTACAGACTCTTTTTCCACTAAGTCCAAAAGATCGAATGGACATGTACGAAGATAGTCACAAAGCATTACGTGCTCTAGTCTGCTAGTGCTAAACTTGGGGCAATATTGAAGCATGTTCAATGTTTTGCAAAAATGTGTTATCGCAGGTGCAAGTATTGCCGTCAATAATTTTAAAGCAATTAAGGTACTGCTTACAATACCCATGTCTGGTTAATATCTGTGTCTATGGGATGAAAGTCCAATACATGTACGTCATTTTGTATTATCCTCCAATTCTCGTAGACGTGTAATAGCGTATCAACCCTGAGGAGAGTTTTCATTCGTAGCCTGTCAAATCCTGTGATGTTTAGCGCGGATATTAATTTAAATAATATTGAATAATGTATGCAATAACAGCCTTATTCAATAGCCTGTAAAGCACATAAAAGAACAGAACAACAATGTTTTATTGAATACCTTACACCTGTTCAGAGCATTAATAGTCACAGAAACCGAAATAAATCAGGAAGACACGAACACAGATAATCACTCGTTTATCTTAATAATGCAAAAAACTAACGTGACGGCATGTTATCAATTTGCATAAAATAATTTGGCTTCATATAATACATATATCTGCTCAAAATAGTTTAGTACCAGTTGGCGCGTCGATAGATTGTGCTAAATTGTGTATAATGGTGGTTTTAGTATCATACGTTTTCTTCGTTAGTTTATTTTCGCTAACCGAACCATCGAAAATATTAGCAGTGTTCCCAACACCTTCGATAAGCCATCAAGTGGTATTCCGGCCTTTGATTAATGAGCTCGTAAAACGTGGCCATGAAGTTATAGTTATAACAACCGATCCAGAATTCTCTAAAGGACAAGCTCCAGCCAACCTAACAGAGATCAATATCCATGACATATCCTATACGACATGGAGAGAAAATTTTGTGACCATAAGCACAGGAAAAAGCAGCGATTTGTTTATTCAAGCGAAAGTGGTAATGGACGTGTTGTTAAAAATATTCGAACAACTGTTGCTGTCTCCCGAAATCCAGAAGATTATTAATGATAAAAGTTTGAAATTTGATTTGTTATTCCTCGAGTCCTTTGTTCAACCTGCGTTAGTGTTTTCTCATATATTTAAAGCTCCAGTGATATCGATTAATTCTTTCGGTGGAATGTTCGGTTTGTTAGAGATGATGGGGGCATCGAGCCATCCTCTTCTCTTCCCATCTCCGGTTCGACAGAAGCTTTGCAACCTTACGCTATGGGATAAAATTACGGAACTGTACAATCATTACTACTTAGAAAAGATATTTTGGGAAGGTGACAATTATGCAACAGAGAGGCTGAAAAAATATTTTGGTGTATCTACACCATCCATATATGAACTGAGTAAGAATGTGGACATGCTATTTTTAAATGTGCATCCAATTTGGGAAAGTAACCGATCAGTACCACCGAGTATACTATACATCGGTGGTATTCACAATAAGCCCGAAACGGACTTGCCTGAGGTAAATGGTTTTTAAATGAGATATTTAATTTGATTTTAAAATGATCATGCATGAGCTTGTCAGATATGAATATTCTATTAACTTGTAACAACTTCCTTTTAGCTATACAGCCAGGTGCTTTAGAATATACGTTATAATTTGTCTAAATACCTAAAAGGATATCAGACAATTCTTTAAATTAATTACATTATTATTATATTTTTCTGTTTTCGTTTAAGGATCTGAAGTCCTATCTGGATTCATCAAAGGAAGGGGTTATTTATATCAGTTTTGGTACAAATGTAATGCCATCATTATTGCCTCCGGAGAGGATACAAATTCTAGTGAAAGTTTTCTCTCAATTACCTTACAATATTTTGTGGAAATGGGATAAAGATAAATTACCAGGACAAACTGAAAATATTAGGGTTGAGAAATGGTTACCACAGTCGGACTTGCTCAGTAAGTAATAAATGTTAACAAAGACAAAAACAAAATTAATATAAACTTCATTATTTTGTAGTTTTCAGAGATTAAACAAAATATCAATGACTCCCTAGATTGTATAATATTCAAAACAAATCTTAACTACTTGTTGCAATTATTTTTTAATAAATTTACGAAGGTAACCAGTAAAGTTTAACATGTACGAATATTGTTGATTCTATCGAAGTCCTGTAGAGCCTTGGTTATTTAACGGTCAAACAGTGTCACAAAAACCCTAGTGCTAATTAAAATGGTAAATTAAGTTCATAAATATTGTGAAAAAATTATCTATCTATACATGTAATAAAGATGAAGCGTCTGTATGTAATATCAAAATATTTTTTTACTGATTGGGTTTGAAAGTATATACGCTACTGATAACAAAAATGCAAATTTTAAAATTTTTGTCGGGTTGTCTGTTTGTTCCGGGTAATCTCCGAAACGGCTAAACCGATTTTGACAGGCATTTCACTGACAGATAGCTAAAATTACAACGGGTTACTTAGGCTAGTCTAAATTATGCTAGCTAGTAACCGTGGCTTCTTCCGCAATGCTATCTCCAAAACGGCTGGACCGATTTTCACAGGATTTTCACTGGCAGATAGTTAACCTAACAGGAAGTAATTTAGGTTATTCTATTTTAGACTAACTCTTACCCCCGACTTCGTCCACATGAAATTTAGCAAAAATATGTACTGGGCTTCAAGGATAAATATAAATGAAATTTATACATCTTTGTCTATATACGTAATTTGAATTATATTCTTGTTGGTAATTTTGGCGGCCATCCTGTTTTATTTACTGCGCTTTCGTATACATAACTCAGTAACCATAGTAACATATAAAAGTATTGTATCGAGTTCAATGAGCATTATTTAAATTGTCGAATATTAAAAACTGCTTAGACAGACGTAAAGTGATTTGATTTATATATATGCATGATTTCAAGACTTCAGCTTATTTATCGTTTACAATTCAACATTATGATTATTAATAGTAATTTTGAAGATAGAAGGATTCTTTCTAATAATATAGTAAACCATAAACGTACTACTTATTTACAATATAGGCATATTATATCATTATAATAAGTCATTGTTTCATTAGTTTTTTATACAGCGTAAGTGAGTAATAAGGTAGTTATATTGTAAAGCGTTCTGAATCAAAAAGAGGAAGCTGAAAGGCTTAGGGAAAGGCACCAGAATGCCCCGGTGATACGACGCAGGAGATATAGTCGCGGACGAAGGGGAGGCACAAATGCACCTCATCATGTGCCTCCATGAGTAGCCTTCAGGCGATAGACGCGACGGCGTCCGTTGCCGCGTAATGAAGCACAGTCTTAGCCGCCGCTTCAATAGGAAGCAGGAGGGAGGAATGGCCTCTCTCGAGGCGTAGGTCTACCGTTCGACCATTTACGGCAACAGAAGCGCGTGACCAGGATTTGGAGGAGCACGTGTTCACCGTCACCCCTTAGCCCTGGATCACATACGCGCAAAGGCAGTACAGGGGTTTTTAGTGACTTTTTAGTGACATAACCCTCGCACTGTCCCCTAGCATTGCGAGGCGTATGCATGTAGGATTTTCCCCTGTTAAAAAAAAGTTATATTATGGGTTAATGTTCTAAATTTAATGCTGATGATAAACCTCATTTGAAACACTATTCGTAATGACACTATTATATATCTAATGTATACGTAAGTGTACTAGTTTTACTGTAAGTGACGTGCGTATCGTACTTATAATTAATTTTAAAGAGCACATCTATTATTGGACATGGTCTCACAATTTTATAATTTTTAATACAATTAAAAAAAACGCGTGCGGATTTGCTGTTACAGCTAGTTACAGAATAAATCCTAAACAGTTTCATTGAGTTCAAGGACTTGCTCCTATTGTTTTCCTGATGTGATCTCAAACTCTAATGTGTAGAACATACTAATGATACAACAATATAAAGAAAACTTTTTTATAACTTTATTACTTTTTTTTGTTACTTTTTTATATTTATTTATAGGACATCCTAATGTCAAGCTGTTCATAACCCAAGGTGGACTACAATCAACTAATGAAGCTATAAATGCAGGAGTACCACTTATTGGTATACCCTTTCTAGGCGACCAGTGGTATAATATTGAACATTATGTTCTCTTCAATATTGGATTAAGGCTTGATATGGAGACACTCACTGAAGAGAAATTTAATAATTCCATAAACACTGTCATTCATGATAAAAGG
The DNA here is from genome assembly GCA_014332785.1 of Antheraea mylitta. NCBI lineage: Eukaryota > Metazoa > Arthropoda > Insecta > Lepidoptera > Saturniidae > Antheraea > Antheraea mylitta. The sequence goes on along the minus strand of JACEII010000025.1, from coordinate 5,156,905 downwards.
TAACTTTATTCTATATAACATATCTAAATAGTCAATTACAACACCAGGGAAGTCGCAGGTGCATTGCTAGCCTGTATTGGGGGAAGAGAAGAGGAGAAGGGAAAGGTGAGCATAGGTGGCCCTCGGGCACTCTCACTGACCAAACGAAACGCAACAATGCAAGCACTGTTACTTCACGTCAGTTTCTGTGAAAGGTTGGAACTACCCCGTACAAGCCGACCCATTCATGCTGAAGCCAGTAATATCTTCAGCGTGGCTCCACCACCTATAAAATCGTTTAATTTTTCCCGTCCTTGGCATTCCAGAGATCACCGAATACTTTAAAAGAAACAATTTATTGAGCTTTACTATACCTCGTATTAAAATAAACAACGATTGATTTCACTACTAGTTTTACTTTACGATTCAACGAAAACGTTTTAAGATCTTCGTTCACCAGTTTATATTTGTAATAAATATGTCCTTATCTTAAATAGTATAGAATTGTTAAATATAGAATATATATAATAACAAAATATAAAATATTTAAACATGAAGTTGAATAATAATTTACAGCAATTTAAGCTTCTTAAAATGAATTAATTTGAAATTAAGACTATTATTACGTATCAAATATGCATAACATATTCATGAATCTGTGGGAATATCCATCTATTTCAAATATAAAAACTCTAATTACTACTTTGTAGTAGATCCAGTCATAATAATATTAAAATTCGTTTTAAATTACAGTTATCGTGAAAATATTTTGAACTTGAAATCATTAATGAACGACCAGCCGCTGCGTCCGTTAGAGCGCGCCGTGTGGTGGACAGAGCACGTGCTGCGACACGGCGGAGCGAGACATCTGCGATCACCCGCAGCAAACATGTCCTGGACGGAATACTTTGAACTAGAAATAATTACAATATTATTACTTGGATTGATATTTGCGATATTATTTATGTGTTTTATTATATACTTCTTGTGGAATTTTGGGCAGAGTTTAACAAATACTGTGAAGTTTAAGAAACTATAAACATATTTTATTTTTTATTTGTATATTAATTTACTATATTTTTATTATATTCAATTATAATATAGCGATATACAAATGTTATGTAATAATCCCGTTTTTTATTTCATTGGATTGTATACAAACGTTAAATAATTTACCGGTTTCGTTACCAAGGCGTGACCAAAATGTTTTGCTGAAGTTGAAGTTACGAGGTTTTTAGAGTAATAACTAAGCTACAAAGCGATTCCATAAAGTTTTGCGACTTTGCGATTGTAGTATTTTATATAACATGTCGTTTACGAGCGTCAGCCATGTGAAGCTGGCCTGTATATATATAAAAAATAGAATGACTCAACAGAAACGTTATCTTATATGAAATTAAAGAACGCGATATTTGTAATGGTATTCGTTTTTTTTTCTTATAATTATGCCGACTGTTATAATAGATAAGCTAGATAAAAGTCCAAAGTCTTTCTTTGTATATAGTTTTTATTTTTTCACTATTAAGAAGAGACTACATAGCATCTGATTTTAAATTTAGAAATTTGTACAGCTGAATATACAACGCAATAGATCAATCCAGAGTTACTGAGAAGAATTTTCATGTATATATTTTTTTTTTATCATAGGAGGCAAACGACCAGATGGGTCACGCGATGGTAAGTAATCACTGCTGTCCATAGGCACTAGCAACAAGGGGGAGTCACAAGGGCGATGCCGGCCTTTTAAAAAAGTGTATGCTCGTTTCTTGAAGGTTTACAATTCAATGGTAGCTTTTTTTTTTCGAAATGACTACGCTATTAACCCAAAATGGTCTTAACAGCTTCACTGGACTACATCTTCAGTGTGGCTCTACCACCTATTAATTAATGGTAGTAAATTTTAATGGAATCAGTATAATGAAGAGACTCCGTAAAAGGAACCAAGTAATAAGTTAGACCGTAACCGCGAAGATAACTAGTTACATGGCGATTTACTGGTTTTGTTGCGACAATCAGTTTAATATTTGTTGAAAGTTTAGTAATGTGACTATGACAACTTCAGCATATGAATCAAAGCTATTGATTAGTGTATACTTCGATGAAAGCCTCACAACTTCTATACTGCTACAACGCTACACGTTTACCTCCACACACGTGCACGCCTACACGCTTACACATGAAAGTGAAAGGGTTTACTTTTTTTTCCCTTGTCAAACTGAAAAACTCTCAGTTTTCCGATAATAAATATATGGAGGAGTTGTTGAGGCGTGTATGCTTGGTACACATATACGTTTCAACAACTCATACATATATGAATAGTTAGCTAGGTTAGCTAAGATGGGTCGCGATTTTGCATGCAACAGGCAACAGCCAAGCCGAGGTGTGCCGCGCACCCTTGAGCTGGTTGCCAAAATAAAATCGGCTGAGTGCCTTAAGCGCTCGCCTTAGTAGTCCGGTGAAGCTGTGAAGACCTTGCTGGGACAATAGCGTGGTCATTTCGAAAAAAAAAAACTTACAACTTACATCATTGTTATTTTACTATTATGTTATGGTCGTAAAAATGTTATCAATGCGGAGGCACAGACAAAGCCAATCACAGATGGTGCTTGCATCGCTGGTTCGAATCAACGAGTTGTCAACCGGTACTCTGTGGTTGTCACTGTCAAACAATTGTCATCGTGCTAATTTAACCATACCTTGTTAAGGGAATGGGAAGAAGGTGGACAGAGGCCTCCGGCACGTTCACCAACCGAATGAAACGCAATAATGCAAGCGTAGCCCGGTGAGGCTATAGAGGCCTTCAAGCATAGTCAGTTCGAAAAAAAAAACAATGCAAGCACTATAACTCCATGTCGGTTTTCTGTGAGAGGGTGGTACTACCTCGGACGAGCCGACCTTGCCGAGCCTTGTGTCTATGGAAGGCGGTGATCGTTTAACATCAGGTGACCCACCTATTGGTTTGCCTCCAATACTACATTAAAAAAAACTAGTCCAGTATAACAAAACTATTCTCGACAAAATGTTCTTTGTAACACTTTACAATAATAATGAATGAATGACTGTGCAAGTTCTTAGTGTTACTAAGCAAGCGAAACTTAAACAAGTTTTTTCGCCGTACCCTTGACAACATGTTCACAGTAATATGAATAGCAAAATGTAGCCGTTTAGTACTCATGCCAATATACATACGTTTACATATTTATATGACACTAGTTTTTGCCGGCGGCTTTTGTATAAAGACACCGCCAAAACCCTTTTTCCAAGCTCGAAATACCTACCTAATATTATATTTATCCAAGCGTTTCATAGCCATTCTAGATTAAGCCTTTTCATGTACCTTGGAGTAGGAATCAATTTAATTTATATTTTCAAATACATAAAACACGTTTTTAAATGATTTTTAAAATCGTAAGTTTTGTCGTCATTCGACTATAATAAGGAATATAAATATAATCGCGTGTTAATATACAATGTTTTTTTTTTATGTCATAGGAGGTAAATGAACTGGTGGGTCACCTGATGTTAAGTGATCATCACCGTCCATAGGACACCAGCAACACCAGAAGAGTCGCAAGTGCGTTGGTAGGAAAAATGGAGGGTAGGGTAAGGTAAGGGTAGGTAGGGGAGGGGAAGTATCGCAAAAGGGTTGGGAGGGGAGGGGAGTGATACGGGAAGGAGATGGAGAGAATGTAAAAAGGGGAGATGGGCTTCCGGCGCAAAATTGTAATTGTAAATCTAATTTTTGTTCTAAATGGTATACAATTTAATGAATATTACACAAATAAACATAAAAAGAGTGAAGTATCATGAATTAATACTTATGAATAGGACCTTGGACTCATCGATGGTATGGAAAAAAACTATTTCGAACACTGTTTTTATTGATAGAATTAAAACTTATGAATAGCTAGTCAAGTCGGTAGCGAAGCAGAGAAGTTTAAAAACGATTCTAAAATTAATTAAAGCGTTCATTTGGTTACAAATTCGACTTTAAACTAACTTATTCCTATAATCAAACCATCGGAACAGCGTGCGTAATCTTAGCTAAAGTAGCTTCTGTGTTCACAGAACAAAGAGAGCTGAGTTTCATTCGTAATAGGAGTGAATCTATAACTAGCTACTGAACAAAGAAAAATATAAAGAAAATCGATTCAGAAACGAAGAAGGAATGATACTGAACCCTTTTTTTACGTGGGGAAGTCCATGATACTGAATCCTCCGTTTACCTGTTTATTTTGGTGGTTAACCTATGATCGAAATTCGACTATAATTAAGTACCTATCTTTTGTAAATTTCAATATAATTATTAGGAGTGTTTAAAATATAAACTTATACACGTAAAAATGCTGAAAATATAACGAATATACGTTTATGTATTAGGCATCGACTGATCGATAGAAAGAAAAAAATACTGTTTCCAAATTTTTTCATTAATCTCACCAAGCTTGTTACACACAGTTTAGCTGTTGCAGAAAAAAATAATAAAGAAAGTCTATTGACAAGCACAGGAGGACACAGTTCTGAAATATTTTATGTCATTTATTTATACACAGATATACAGTGGAAATAAATAAATCTATATATTTAGTTTACTCATGGATAAAAAAAAATACAGGTTAAAAAATACGTAATTACTAAAATGTCAATTTTTAATTGTATAGTATCTAAGTTTGAATACCATTAATTTGTCAATTTTTCATTGGATGAGAAATAAAACATACAGAAAACGATATTATAAATTGATTGTAAATCGTCAATACACAATATTCTCTCTTCAAATTTATCAAAAAGGGAGAGTATAATATCTTAAATTAATATTACTCTTAATATGCCGAGATTTCTAGAGATACTACAATTTATGGCTAATTATTCAAATAAATATTGGAAAATAAGATATAAATAGTGAAGTATCAGTCAGTTGCAAGAAAGCCGTATTTTTTTTAAATTTCATATAGGAGGCAAATAAACATGCGGGTCACCTGTTGTTAAGCGATCACCGCCGTCCATAGACACTAGCAACACCAGAGGAGTCGCAAATGCGCTGCCAGCCTATGTTTGGGGGAATGGAGAGAAAGGGTCTCCCCCTTACAGTTACAGGAGAGGGGACAGGAGCGGAGATGGCTCTCCGGCGCTCTCACTGACCGAAGGAAACGAAACAATGCAAGCACTGTTACTTCACGTCGGTTTTCTGTGAGAGGGTGGTGCTACCCCGGACGAGCCGACCCATTCATGCTGAAACCAATAATAGCTTCAGCGTGGCTCTATCACCTACAAGCGAACCATTAGGTTCCCATTTGTTAATGTCCCATTAAAATTAATGCTGTCATTAATTTAATGACTACTGCGTAATGTTTTCTAAAATCCCATTAAGTTTTCATTAACTAATGAAATCATTAAAGATAAAGAGTGACTGATTTTAAAATGAATGAATGGATTGCGTTTTGTTCTGTACATTTTTGCAAGTGTGTGTTGATGTTCTATCCAAATAAAACTCATT